>BQNB010017976.1:33938-69007 GCA_026074375.1 Tanacetum coccineum
TTTTTATATTTTGTGATTATCAAAACGTAAAGATATGAAAAATATTAATAATATTTTTAGGCATTATATTTTGTCAACATATTCTTAGTTTAAACCCCTTCGTAGATATTCCTTCTGGTGAAACTAAGGTACACATCGAGGTTCTGTCAGTGTTGTGGGAAAATAGGCTATCGATTTCTGACGGCTCGCTCCCGTTGTCAAGGTAGTTAAAAGACCACAGGACTTGAAATTTGGCTATAAAAAATTAATAAATAATAATGTAATAAACTGAAGCCGAAATAAGACCACTGTTTCTTGTCGGTTAGGACGCCCGATGTTGCAGTCATTTAAAGGGTGGAAGTAATAATAATAATAATAATCTGAGACTGATAAAAGTTTAATAGGCTCCGTCGGTTAGGACGCCCGATGTGTCAGTCCTAAAAAAGGTCGAAGAAATTACCGAGGTCGAAATAAGATTACTGGCTCTGTCGGTTAGGACGCCCGATGCGTCAATTGTTTAAAAGACCGAGAGATAATAATGTTGCAATAATAATAATAATAATAATAATAATAATAATAATAATAATTTTAATAATAATAATAATAAAGCCAAATTTCGACTCCGGGGTTATCTAAATAAAGCCTCCGTCTCTTGACTCGTAGTTGAGTTGTTTTGGATGAAATAAAAAGGATAACCGCTAAATCATGCGAAATTAGAACTTTAATGTGGACCTTATTCTCAGCATATCGTCTCTTTAGGAAAGGATTTCAAACTAATTATGGTCTAAATCGGGCACTTTTATGATAATAAAGACATAATTTATTTGTCACCAATAATAATAATAAAATTCTTAGAGGATTTATGAATAAAAGAGCGAAAAGTAGCTATGCGTACACAATTAGCATTTATGAGTAGTGTTAGTATCTAATCTTATATTTGGTTGTGATTTCGTTTTAAGCTTAGTTTGGGGATCGTGAAAAGTCGAGGATGACGAACTCCCATTCTTAAAGCCTTTTAAATAAAATTTAGAGTAAACTGCAAAAATCATCCCTGTGGTTTGTAGTTTGTGGCACTAATCATCCCTAGCCGATACTATTGGCACTAATCATCCCTGAGTGGCAAATGTCCGGCAAAAATCATCCTTATTGGGGATGATTTTTGCAAAAAGTTTAACAAAAAGTTTTGCAAAAATCATCCCTCTAGGGATGATTTTTGCTGAACATTTCACTACTCGGGGATGATTAGTGCCAATAGTATCGGCTAGGGATGATTAGTGCCACAAACTACAAACCACAGGGATGATTTTTGCAGTTTACTCTAAAATTTATTAATTTTTTTATCTATTATTGAATAAGTGGTTAAAACGGGGTTGCTTGCGAATTAAATGATTTTTGAACCTTCTTAATGGACCTTTTCTGTTCTTGTTTGATTGTGAGAGTCATAAGTTAAAGGGGGATTAAATTATTTATTTCCGGGCTTGTTTTATAAACATTGCATGTGGGACCAGCAATGGCTTAGTGTGGGGGAATTTGATGTGTGCTAAAATACACATCCTTATAACCCCGTAAATCACTATTAAACGGACTAAAAATACCAAAATATGAATAATTATCTTGCAAATATGTTTGTTTGGTATTTTTATGTCTTGCATGTACTAAGGTTTGAAAACGAAGCAAAAACGAGAATTATCGGGCTCGATTTGATCAATTTTAATTATTATTCAGAGCCAAGACGAAGTCATAAAATTACCCGAGCACCCCATTAGAAAGAGCACGAGATTACGAGTTCAACGGTGCTTTCTTTGTTTATTAGGCCAACCCATATATTTACTAACCCTTAGTCCAAGCCTAAGATATAATCATGGCCCAATGAAAATAATCAAATAAAGCTCAAGTTCATTTTTTTTGTTGGACGCAAGAATGGAATTGAGAATATGGCTAGCAAACTAGCCTCGCGTGCCTTTAAATTTAAATGAGAAGGGTCACGTGCTTCCCCACTACCTTCTCTTCCATCCAATATGAGGCCGACATGTGGCATTGCAATTCGGTTAAAAATCTTTCTAAAGTGAACGAGTATAAATTAGATGTGTTATTTTTAAGCAAAAGGAATGACACGTGGGTGCATATGATTGATGGATCGGGAATCAACTCGCTGGAAATCAATTGTGATTGGTGGATCAAAAAATGCCACCTGCTCATACGAGGTGTCAAATCTAACGCCAATGATTGGCTAATAACTTTGTGGCGGTGGCATATTTACAAGTATTACCCTTGGACTTTGGCTATTTAAAGAAGGCAGCAACTCATTTTTATGGATTAGTTTTTAGTTAGATTTTAGGTAGTAGGTTAGTTTAGTTTTAGCTTATTTCATTTTCAGCTTATTGTAGTTAGATTTCAACTTATTTGTCATTCATAGCTTATTGTATTCAGTTTATTGTAACTTTTGGTGTAACACCCCCAAATTGGGTCGCAGCGGAATAAGGTCCGGTAGTTTACTTCATTGATCAACAACACAAGATAATATAAAAACGACCAAAAAGTCCATTTAAACACACTACATTGATTTAATAAAGTATGTTTAACAAAAGCGCGAAGCTTTTACTTGTTTACTTGTTATTATTACAAAGAATTCCAGCCATAACAGAATTTTTTTTAACACAAAAAGTATGCGACTAAATCTTTAATGCATGACTCACAATATAACCACCATGTAACCTTCGCACCTCGTGCTTAATGACCTCCTGAAAAACATTGCATTTAAAAACGTCAACATAAAGTTGTTGAATTTCCATAGGTTTTATGTATATGTATATGCAGGACCGCAAGAACCTTTTCCCAGTGATAATGCAACAGATGCAGACATCACAAAATGTAATTACGTTTACCTAAGCTCATGACACCGAAGCTCGACATAATTGAATACAATATATAAATATTGCCTACATTGCCCGTGATGATGTTCAACCCGTAACATCCAGTATCCGACATGATATACGTTCGTTTCCAGTGATAGCTAGTCACCCGAACGGGGAGGTCAATCCCAAATAGATCTATCTATAATCACTCGCGCTTCCAAACCAGGAATTAACAGTTCATGATTCATGGGCATAGTGGGTTATCGCTACTTAGGCAAACACGTAATCATGATAAAATGTACACTTGCGTCCAATTTGTAAAACATGCATATGTTTCTCACCCCAAAACTTGTAAATCAATAATTGTAAAACATGGGGCTATGAACTCACCTTGAGTGAGTAAACTGATAACAAAATATCCCAAGTAAAAACGCGTCACGCTAACGCTCGAATGCAACCTAGTTAATATAGGTCGAATCAGTAATCAAGTATGTTGTCTAACAACAACTGCATATAATCCTATATAGTTATCATCGTACTATCGTTCGGGCTATCATAATTTAAGAGGTCATGACATGACGTACGAGGAGTTTAGGACACTTTAAATCGTAAATCCAACAACTCGTCAATACGCCATCCGAAGAAGCCTCATTATGAAATTCCCTAGTAATATAGCACTTCGATAACTAATAACATATATATCTATATAGCTATATAAGTCAAATCGTCATTATAAAGTAAAAACGTTTATAATTACGTCGTTAGTAAAAATGACATAACTTTGTCGTTTTAAGCCCGTTTCTCGCGTTTCTTACGCCCACGCTTTTTTGGCATAATAGCATCAAACAAAAACACTTCAGTGGGATGGTGGATTCAAATTCATCTCTCGTTAGGACACGACATCCGGAGGATCGAATATTACTTTTCCTAAAGTAATTTTTATCCGACGTGATTACTTATATTATATTACTCGACTAGTCTTTCGGGACGAATCAGTTTTTGGCGTCGTTGCCGGGGAGAGGTGTACGATCTACACGTGGTGTTTGAAGTTAGTGCCTTGAAGATCCTTTCTTCGAAAAGTTTATTTTCGTATTTTTTTTTAAAAAAATATTATAAAAATCCAAAAATAATTTTTCTTCTTTTTCTTTTATATAAATATTAAAAATCCAAAAAATGTTTTTATTTTTATTTTTATTATCTTTATAAAAATATAAAAAATATTCTCCTTTATCCTCTTATTTTGTTTAATTCTTATCTTCTTCAGCTTTCCTCTTATCCGTTTAATTCTTTGACATGTCTTCGTATAACTATTTGGATGGCCTCGTGGTACGGAGGTCGTTTAATGGAGGAAAACTGTTACTGGCTGTAGCAGTATAGGATACGGAAATGAGGTTGTCTTATGACCTCAAATCTTATTCTTATAATGAAACACCCAAATTCTATTCAATCCACCTCACAAACTCCACAATATGAGACATACTCGTGTGAGTTATGTGGAAGATAGTCTCACTAGGGACATTAAATTGTCAAACAAGGAACCCCGCTTCTTTTCTTATGAGCAGACCCGTTGTAAACAATCATAAAAGCTTTAGTAAATGACCATCTCTCCTTATTATTCTATGATGTTTGCCACAACAGTTGGATTGTTGTGAGGTTGCAGACGGTCCGCATTATGTTCTGATTGCCAAAAATTAGAACACGCTTGTCTTGAGCCTAATCCTAGTAACAATTATGACTTTCCTTCTTTTGACCAACCTCCACAGTACCATATTGATGATTCACAATCTGTGTTGACTAATTTGTGAGCATTGCGGTGGTCCTATTATCGATCTTTGTACAATTTGGGTAACCGTGTTTTATAGCATTGCTCCTTAGTAACAATCATGACTCTTTCGGTTTTGATCAACACTTCAACAGTATACACCTCTCTCCCTCCTCTAGCGAGTTAAATCGAAGAGAATTGATTACACAAATGATCAATTTAATAAAATTCAAGAACAAGTCAACCATGGATTTTCCGAAATGAAATAACCGTCTTCAGGAGGTTGATGAACCTTTAGAAAATTCAAATTTCAGATCCTCAGTTGACATATCATCTTGAGGGGAGTGACAAGGGAGATAATATGATTGATTCACTCACTAAGGAACCTTCTGATACCCTTTTAATGGGGGATGAGGTTATTAGCACTATTCCCGAAAGGGAAAATAACGAATTCATAAAATCTAGTGTTGATGATCTTGTCCCAATCCTAAGGGAGTCTGAGGTGACATCTGATAGTGATTTAGAGTGTGATATGCCTGCTACTATACCTTTGCCCACCACTGATGTTAGGGAAGAAGTTTTTTGATTTATCAATTCGCCTTTAGGAGAACAAGTAGTTGACTTTTTGATATGAGAGAGAACGAGGATGTAGCTGGCTTGCCTAGACATTTGGTTAAGCGACTTTTTAGTCATTTACTCAAAAATCCGAGTTTGACCAAAGGAATGTCTGATGAGCCTTTAGGAGATGATTCAAATAGATCTTATGATGTGACTTTCTCAAACCCTCTCTTTGACTTTAATGATGATTTTACCTGTTATGTTATGATAATCCACTCTTTGATGAGGAGTTTGAGGACATTAGTAGTCTGGACCCCCCCTGAGTCGACTCTAGTTATTAATGAGTCTATCCAACTAGTCACACCACTTCCTGATCCTAAGTAGATTTGCTTAAGGGAAGTGGAAAGATTTGATCATTTCTTCTCCCTAACACAATCGGGGGGAACGACGAGGGTGATGGAGACCCTTTCTTTTGGTTTTCATCATATACCATCACCCCGTCCCGCTACATACTCATCTACGGAGGTGATGTATTGCTATTATCATCCTCACCTACATCGGTGATGGATTGACCATGGACCTAGAAATGGAAATAACCTAGTTGTACAAGCTAGAGACTCGAACAAAAACAAGCGCTTCTCGGGAGGCAACTCGTATTCTCTTCTTCTTTCTTTCTTTCTTAGTAATAATAATATATTAGTTTAGTAGTAGTATTAGTAATGAATAAGTGTGGGGTGTGCTTCTATCTTGGTTATGTTTCGTGGTAATCTGTTTTTGCTTGCAGGATTTCCTATGATTTTGAAGACCTTCTGTGCTTGTTTTCAATCCTCCAATCACTCGGTCTCCGATCATCTTCATGTTTATATCATGGGAATCCCTAATCCTGATCATATATATCTGATTTTATTTCCCAAGTCACACTTGAATTTTTTTTGCATTTGCCTTTTTTGTTCCTAAGTGTGGGGGTAATACCCGATATTTTTGAACATTGAGGCCAATGTTCAGTTCTAAGTGTAGGGGGGATTTCTATCGAAATGTGATCATACATGCGCCTGCTGTGTCCTACGCAACCTCGTTTTGACCTTAGTTTTTGTTTTATTTTGCTTAAAAAAAGAATCTCTTAGTTATTGTTAGATATGTGAATAAGTAGGCCCGTAGAACTAGGTAGCTTTTGACTTGACCGAGTTTTAAACTCTAGCTTTTCCCTTAGCTTTCGAGACTAAGCGTTTGCTAAACTTTAAAATTTTACAAAGAACGAAAAATGATAGAGTTAAATATAAGTTAGATGCTAAGCGTGGAGTAGTTGGATCTCTTTAGAGCTCATAGAGGTTAATTGTGGCTTTTTGCTCCCACCAACTTAATACAATGTTTACTCCTCACGTCCCAATTTGTGTCTATTTTTGACTTTTTAAAGTCTTTTTCTTCAACTTTGACATTAATTATTTCTTCTTATGTTATATGATATGCAATGCAAATATATGAATGGATAGGGATTTCGAAGTATTTATCATAGGTATAATTTTCGTAAGCAAGTATATAACATAAAGAAATAATATTTACGGTCTAAAGGTTTAGAAAAAAGAATTCAATAAGCAAAAATGGACACCTTAATTGGGACGGAGGGAGTAATAATTGATAACTAAAATAAAGTTACTTTGGTTTTTGCGATTCTTAGTTTTGATCCCTTCTCCTTCTGGTGAAAGTAAGGTACACATCGAGGTTCTGTCAGTGTTGTGGGGAAATAGGCTACCGAGTCTTGTCAGTTAGGACGCTCGATGTCTTGGTAGTTAAAAGACCACAAGACTCGAAATTTGGCTATAAAAAAATAATAAATAATAATAATGTGATAAATCGAAGCCGAAATAAGACCACTGCATCTTGTCGGTTAGGACGCCCGATGTTGCAGCCTTAAAAAAGGTCGAGGAAATTTTTGATGTCGAAATAAGACTACTGACTCTGTCGGTTAGGACGCCGATGTGTCAGGTTGTTAAGGACCGAGGCTATATTGTTGATTAATAATAATAATATTAATTAATAATAATAATAATAATTAATAATAATAAAATAATAATAAAGCCAAATTCTTGACTCATGGTTATCTAAATAAGCCTACGGTCTCTGGACTCGAAGTGATTGAGTTGTTTAAGATGAAATAAAAAGGATGACCCATTAAATCATGCGAAACTAGAACCTTAATGTGGACCTTATTCTTACCATATCGTCTCTTTAGGAAAGGATTTCAAACTAATTATGGTCTAAACCGAGCACCTTTATGATAATAAGGACATAATTTATTTGTCACCGATAATAATAATAAAATCCTTAGAGGATTTATGAATAAAAGAGCGAAAAGTAGCTATGCGTACACAATTAGCATTTATGAGTAGTGTTAGTATCTAATCTTATATTTGGTTGTGATTTCGTTTTAAGCTTAGTTTGGGGATCGTGAAAAGACACTTCGAGGATGACGAACTCCATTCTTAAGCCTTTTCTAAATAAATTGAGTAAACTGCAAAAAAATCATCCCTTGTGGTTTGTAGTTTGTGGCACTAATCATCCCTAGCGATACTATTGGCACTAATCATCCCTGAGTGGCAAATGTTCGGCAAAAATCATCCTTATTGGGGATGATTTTTGCAAAAAGTTTAACAAAAAGTTTTGCAAAAATCATCCCTCTAAGGATGATTTTTGCTGAACATTTCACTACTCGGGGATGTTTTGTGCCAATAGTATAGGCTAGGGATGATTAGTGCCCCAAAATACAATCACACAGGGTGATTTTGCAGTTTACTCTAAAATTTATTATTTTTTTATCTAATATTGAATAATGTGGTTTGTTTATAAGGGATTGGCTTGCGAATTAAATGATTTTTTGAAACCTTATTATGGACCTTTTATGTTCTTGTTTGATTGTGAGAAGGTCATAAGGTTAAAGGGGATTAACTTATTATTTCTGGGCTATTGTTTATAAACATGCTATGTGGGACCAGCAATGGCTTAGTGTGGGGGATTCTGATGTGTGCTAAAATACACATCCTTATAACCCCGTAAATCACTATTAAACGGACTAAAAATACCAAAATATGAATAATTATCTTGCAAATATGTTTGTTTGGTATTTTTATGTCTTGAATGTACTAAGGTTTGAAAATGAAGCAAAAATGGGAATTATCAGGCTTGATTTGATTAATTTTAATTATTATTCAGAGCCAAGACGAAGTCATAAAATTACCCGAGCACCCCATTAGGAAAGAGCACGAGATTACGAGTTCAACGGTGCTTTCTTTGTTTATTGGGCCAACCCATATATTTACTAACCCTTAGTCCAAGCCCAAGATATAATCATGGCCCAATGAAAATAATCAAATAAAGCTCAAGTTCGTTTCTTTTTGTGTTGGACGCAAGAATAGAATTGAGAATATGCCTAGCAAACTAGCCTCGCGTGCCCTTAAATTTAAATGAGAAAGGTCGCGTGCTTCCCCACTACCCTCTCTTCCATCCAATATGAGGCCGACATGTGGCATTGCAATTTGGTTAAAAGTCTTTCTAAAGTGAACGGGTATAAATTAGATGCATTATTTTTAAGCAAAAGGAATGACACGTGGGTGCATATGATTGATGGATCGGGAATCAACTCGCTGGCAATCAATTGTGATTGGTGGATCAAAAAATGCCACCTGCTTATACGAGGTGTCAAATCTAACGCCAATGATTGGCTAATAACTTTTCTGTGCGATTGCATTATTTACAGTATTACCCCTGGACTTTAGCTATTTAAAGAAGGCAGCAACTCATTTTTATGGATTAGTTTTTAGTTAGATTTTAGGTAGTAGGTTAGTTTAGTTTTAGCTTATTTCATTTTCAGCTTATTGTAGTTAGATTTCAGCTTATTTGTCATTCATAGCTTATTGTATTCAGTTTATTGTAACTTTTGGTGTAACACCCCCAAATTGGGTCGCAGCGGAATAAGGGTCCGGGGCGTGTTACTTCATTGATCAACAACACAAGATAATATAAAAACGACCAAAAAGTCGTTTAAAACTGATACATCTCGGATTTTTTAATAAAGTATGTTTACAAAAAGCCCGAAGCTTTTACTTGTTTACTTGTTATTATTAAAAGATTTCCAGCCCATAACAGATAACAAAATGTAATGCGACTAAATCTTTAATGCATGACTTCATAATATAACCACCAATGTATCCTTCGCACCTCGTGCTTAATGACCTCCTGAAAAACATTGCATTTAAAAACATCAACATAAAGTTGGTGAATTTCATAGGTTTATGTAAATGTATATGCAGGACCGCAAGACTTTCCCAGTGATAATGCAACATATGCATATATCAAAAATTGTAATTAAGTTTACCTAAGCTCATGACACCGAAGGTCGACATAATTGAATACAATATATAAATATTGCCTACATTGCCTGTGATGATGTTCAACCCGTAACATCCAGTATCCGACATGATATACGTTCGTTTCCAGTGATAGCTAGTCACCCGAACGGGGAGGTCAATCCCAAATAGATCTATCTATAATCACTCGCGCTTCCAAACCAGGAATTAACAGTTCATGATTCATGGGCATAGTGGGTTATCGCTACTTAGGCAAAACGTAATCATGATAAAATGTACACTTGCGTCTAATTTGTAAAACATGCATATGTTTCTCACCCCAAAAACTTGTAATTTAATAATTGTAAAACATGGGGCTATGAACTCACCTTGAGTGAGTAAACTGATAATAAAATATCCCAAGTAAAAACGCGTCACGCTTAACTGCTCGAAATGCAACCTAGTTATATAGGTCGAAATCAGTAATTAAGTATGTTGTCTAACAAACAACTGCATTATAATACTATTTATAGTTATTCATCGTTACTATCGTTCGGGCTTCATAATTGAAGAGGTCTTGACATGAACGTTACGAGGAGTTAGGACACTTTAAATCGTAAATCCAACAACTCGTCAATACGCCATCCGAAGAAGCCTCATTATGAAATTCCCTAGTAATATAGCACTTCGATAACTAATAACATATATATATATATATATATATATATATATATATATATATATATATATATATATAGCTATATCACCATCTATTTGTTTAAGTTGATACGTTCATTATAAAGTAACAAACGGTTTATAATCACGACCTTTAGTAAATGACATAACTTTGTCGTTTTAAGCCCGTTTCTCGCGTTTCTTACGCCCACGCTTTCGTATTAAGACGAGTGATCATAAAATCACATTTTTAGGTTTTTGAGATTCTGTGATGAATAGTGTTTTACTGTTCATAACAGCTATATAATCGTTTTTATACTTTTAATTAACGTAAAACCCGTTTTTTGTCGTATCTTATTCGTTATAGCTCCGTTTTTAGCGATTCTTTCGAACACGTTCTCGTAATTGAAAGTTTTATCATATTATTGATGTTTATAAAGTATAAGTTTCTGTGGTGAATAGTACTTTTTATAAAAATTGTTTTATAAAAGTATTAACTATCGTAAACTTGTAAATAGCGTATCTTCTTCGTTATTAATCGGTTTTTCGAGTTCTTTATGACCCCTCGATCCTTGTGACATGTAGTATTTTATAAAATCATAAAACATATATGTAAATTTCGAATTACAAACAGCCCCTTAAGATAATTTTTCCAAAATGTGTTTAAAACTTGTTTTTAGGACTTTTTAGAAACCCTAATTTGCACTTAAACATGTTTATACTTAACCAACATGTTAAAACACTTATACATTCCTTTTAACATCATATTAGCATCCATATGGCATGTAAATAAGTTCACAAAACAATGATCATAAGTAAATATTCATTTTACATATTCAAAAGTACCCTAAATGGTGATTTAGCTAAATATAACATATGAACACATAAAATCTTAGTTATGAAATGATTAAGCCTTATATATAACATTGCTTGGATAAGTAGAGAAGAGAATAACAATCACACCCTTGTGATTAACAACCTTGGCTTGAAAATATAAGGTGAAAACCCTAATTTTCCCAAGTAAACATTTTCTTTCTTTTCTTGATTCCTTCCTTGCAAATGGTTAACCAACTCTTGAAACCTTCTTATAATACCTTAAGTATGATGTGTGTATGCTTGTATAATGATAGAAAATCAAGCAATGGATTGTGTATTATTGAGGTTTTGAGCCGTGGGTTTAGAAGAGAACAAAGGAAGAGTTTTTGATTTTTTTCTAGTAATGAAATAAAGTATATGATCTCTTATCTCACACATGCATGTGTATATATACTACTTAGGGATTCATAAAGATATTTTTGATGTCTAGTTGATGTACGCAAGATGGCAAAGCTTCTTGAAGAAGATTGGATGACATGGGAATAAGATAGGATTATTTAGAGTTTATCTTGGTCTAGTCATGGTTCAAGTTGCATGAAGATATTTTTACAAAGCTTCTTGGTGACTCTTTGCTTATCCTAGTCACATGCACATGTTTTATATGATAGGGGATGGCTTGGATAAGTCTTTTGATCTTTACTTAGTGTATAAATGTGTTATTTGAGGTATAATGTAGTATAGTTTTAATAAAATATATAACTTGCACATGGTAGAGTTTGATTTAAATTATTTCATGAAGAATATGTATAATGTGATAAATACTTGAAGTTTTAAATAAACTTTAAGTATTGGGTATAATTTTGGGTATTTGATGAAGCGTAGATAAGTTAACGTGCTTCCGGGAAGGCTTAAACGTACTTTATCGCGAAACGTAAACACTTAACGTAACCAATAAAAATAAAATGTGCAAAGTTATTAATTATCCTCATAATAATCATATAACACTTGCTTGATGTAAACATTTAATTGTTTAATGCCCGTTTACATTGAATGATCATTTTTAGTTTACGCGATTTAACTTAACGTTTACGATTTAAGAGCAAACGCGTAAAACCCTAAAAATAAATTGTGAATTACATAATGTCATACAATGACCTAAAACACGAGGTGTTATAGTCTTCCCCCGTTAAATGAGCCTTGTCCTCAAGGCTTATCACACGGCACTTGATGATGGTGCGGTCTTGGTGAAGAGGTGTGGATATTTCTTCCTGAATTGATCTTCACGTTCCCATGAAGCTGATTCGCACTCGATACGCCATATTGGATCATCCCAATACGCCGTGTCCACTGGACTAAACAGTACACTGTTGTACAAGTCAAGGCAAAATACGGTTCCTTTTCCAAGTCATTTAGATAATCATTACTGTGAAGAAGAAGAGGGGAACTATGGACCAAAATTCACAAAAGCTTATGGAGCTTTACATATCAATAACACCATACCGGAAAGGAGAAAGGACCTAGGGAGTTTCAAGGAAGATACAACGTATCCGTGCCTGCACTCACCAAAGACCACTCAGGAATAAAGATCAATACGCCGTATCCAGAGGACTCAATACGCCGTATTCAAGATATGGAATCAATATAATATTTTGGAAGATATCAAGCGTGGTCCCTACTCCAAGAAATCCACAATGCGTCGTATCCAACTCTTGGATACGCCGTATCTAACCGACTTCCAGACCCTATAAATATAAAACTCAAACCCCTACAATGGAGTTTAAGGTGCTTAAATCATATTCTCGATACCGTAAACCAGACAAGTCAATTGTCAGAGGAGAAAAGAGCAAAAGAGGTCTGAGCAACGTATTCAATTCATAGAAGCAACATGTAATTCCATATATATAGTAATCTTTTTAGTTGTGGTATCATTCGTTACGCGGTTTGCATAACCTTGGCTAAATAATTACTCTTGTATTTATTATGACGTTTGTGGCTAATACCTTTTTAGGTATTAGCACATTATTGATGAAGATTGATGTTTTGGTATTTGTTTATCTTGATTTCTTGAGATTTACGTTGAGTGCATGTTTATGTTTATCAATTTATACTTGTTTACGCGCTCTTTTCTTCTCTTTCTTATTCGAGTTATAAGCTTATCCTAGTGCAAATTTTATAGCTTATTGGCTAAGCTTATTTAACAATAAGTAATGAATTAGATAAGCTATTTATTAGCTTAATTATTTTTGTGCACTTGTTCTTCTATAAGTTTTATTCTATAAGTTCTTAATAAGCTTTCGGTTTCAGCTTATTATTGAATAAGCTTTTCGTTAAAGCCTTTTGTTACTTTATGCTCTTCTTAGCTTATTTTAGATTTCAAATAAGCTATCATATAGCTTATTCATTTGAATTTGAGCTTATATAGATTGTAAAGAGAAATCGATCTAGCTTATTTGATTTATCAAGGTTGCGATCTAGACTTAGTGCTTATTTTGATTTTGCATTGGTTATTGATTTAGTTAAGAGCTTCTTTCTGTAGTATGATGGCTTATTAGATAGTTATAGCTTATAGTTCATTTAGCTAGATTTTGTAATGCTTATTTGGTTTGGATCGTTGTAGCTTATTAGTCTTGATTGAGCTTTTGAAATCATTGTTTTAGTTTAAACGATTTATATCTAGCTTATCATTAAGTTGGCTTATTCGGTTTTAGTTTAGCTTATTGGATGTTGTAGTTTTAGCTTAAAAATTATGAAACATGTTCGTTTAACTCGCACACCATCTGATTTCAACTCTTAATTTTAGCCTAAACCCAAACTAAAAAATCAATCTTGGGCTTTCATTTGGTTTGTAGAATTATCATTATTGGGATGCGATTCACTAGTGGGCTGCGTTAGGTTATTAGTTCTCATCTGTTTTGGATTGCATTTGTTAATTCTTGAGCTACTTTTGGTTAATAGAATTTGGGCCTGAAATAGATTTAGATATTTGCTTGTAAAGTTAACAGTTTGCTTATTTGTGTTTGTTACGGTACCAGTCAACTCTTGAGGCATGGAGCTTACGGGTTTAATAAGCTAGATAGAATTTAACAATTTTTTAGCTTATTAAATAGGGTGGTTATCGTTTATTTGCAGCTCTTCAATTCGGTCTAATTTTCTATCATTTTTCAATACATTAGTGTAGACGTAGTATACTATGTTTAGCTTTGCTTATTTGATCATTATACGTAGCGAGTAGTTTATTTTTATGCTTGTTAAGTAAATTTGTGTTTAGTGAATTAAGTGTGGAATTTAATAAGTGATTAGTGATTAATAATTTATAAAAATTATTTAGTTTAGTGTTTTATTTAGTCGAACGGGCAAAAGCCGTAAGATTAAGTAGGCATTAAATTATTAATTAATTTCTCGATAAAAAGTTGTTTTCAATATTAAGCCAACGTTTTGAGGAATCAGTTTATTAGACGAAAATTAGTTCATCATTAAGATCTAAAATTTCACACTTAAGAATCTATTCACTTTTACTTGACAAGCATATTTTTATTTATATATCTTTCATCTTATTAACTTGCTTGTTAATTAGTTTAATCTAGTTTATCACTTTCTTTAGTTTTAAATCAAAAACAAAAATATTTGGCAATCAAGCATCAAACAAAACACTTTCGTTGATTTCAAATTCATCTCTCGTTGGGACACGACATCCGGAGGATCAAATATTACTTTTCCTAAAGTAATTTTTATCCGACGTGATTACTTATATTATATTACTTGACTAGTCTTTCAGGACGAATCATATGTCAATATAGTTTGTAGCCTATTTCGGGACTGTGATATTTCTAATGTACTGTAAAACTTAAAAATGTAAGTTCTTTGCACAAGTCCAGGAATTGTTCCTACTAGGTTCACATCACGACATAATACAATAACCAAACACCCTTTTTATGACAGCAAACAACATGTCCAAACAACCTATTTTTGATACCAACAACATCACAACAACAATAACCAAACACCCCTTATATCACAGAAAACATCATGTATAAACTCCCTTTTACGTCAGCAAAAAACATGTACAAAGGCCTTTTTATTACGGTAAACAACATGTCAAAAAAGCCATGTGTACATCTATGCATATAGAAATATTGTGACAGTAAGCTGCGAGATGTAAATTAAGCCATGTGTACATCCTTGTTACCTTTATTTGTTCTTGCAGCCTTGAAGAATGGCTGACCTCCAACTGTTGTAATTGGACTTATAATCTTTATATGCTTTTAAGTCGTACATATTTTAGACCTGAGATGCAATATGGACATGCCCTTGCAGTCACGAGATTAGTACCTAACTTTTACATAATTATTTGGTTTTTTTATTATATGAGATGTGTCGTCTGACGTACATCATTATATTTCATGCGGAAAGTTTTAATTAATTGAAATGCTATACATTATAGGGTAGTCAGGTTATGACAAGTTTTTAATATAATTTTTTATTCTTTTTGCAGTCAAAAAGTTGAGTGAACTCGGATTGTTGTAGCTGACTTATTCTTGGAGTTAACGTAAGTTGTGACATTTTGTTAAGGTCATGTGGCAGTCATGCGTTGCAGAGTGTTCTCTTTTAATAAGTAAGTATCTGAAATTTTAACTCATCTTATTTCGGTTGAACTTTGTATGCTTTGATCAAGATAAACAACTTATGTGTGTATTTTGGCTTTTGAGGTTTGTTTGACTTCTAATATTCTTTTGTTAATTGTTATGATCTCTATATTTATACACAGTTTGATAGTTTGCAATGAAATTCATTATTTGTGTATCTGCTTTTGCTAGTATTAGCGTATTATTATGGTTAGCTATTAAATGAAGTACATATGAGATGCTTTTAAGCACTATGATTTTTGTTAATTCGTAGGTTATGTTGTGAACAACATTTTAATTGGTTTAGCTTTGCCCATTATGAACCATAATAGAAAATTACCACCTACGTTCTAAAGTCCCCACTTGCCTAATCCTTGGTCACTAAGCACAACTTCTTTTGTATAAGAGGTGCATGCAACTACAACATTCTCATGAATAATCAATTTATATGGAAGAAGGATTTTAAGCAGTTGTATAGAGTCGTCTTTCCAGCACCATTGTTTATTAAAGCAAGAAGGATTTAAAAGTACTCTGATGTGACAAAGATGGCCGCTACAACTCCGCTACAAACAACATGGTCTACAAAGAAGTCCTTTACTAACTCGAAGTGTTTTGTTTCTAATGTATTGTAAAACATAAAAATGTATTGTTTGTTCTATTTTTTCATGTATTTTTTTTCATTTATGATTATGAACTTTTTTTAGTGTAAACATTATATTAAGTTTAACGACATCTTATAACTATGTTAACAATCTAATCTCGAATAATTCTTGAAGCTAGCCGCCCATGGGGCGGGCCTTGCGGCTAGTTATTAATATATTTATAACAGTTTGGTGTTTTTTGAAATGGATTAAAGGTTAGAGTTTTAATCTATTATGACTTTTTAGGTTTTAGATTTTTTTGTTATAGTTTAGTAACTAGTTTTAATACCCGTGCACACACTAGGTTTAGACATTAAATTTTAATTAAGTGTTAATTTTGCAAGTGCTGTTATTTATTCGTATTTGCACATTGAATGTCTTGTTTATCATTATTTAAGTAATTATGAATGCGAGTTTCTCTTAATTTAAACAATTGTAACAGTTATAATAAATGTTTCCTACCATATTAAATAAAGAAGCTAATCTCTATGTTTTCCAATTACATTGTTGTGTGTTAATAATAATTTAGCCGTATTTAATATTCAACCCGTGTACGCATGTGCTAAACTTATAAATAGAATAACAATGAGTCCTAATTAAACGCATATAGACATATAGTAATAATAATTTTCTTCTGGATATTCTTACTTAAACTCATAAAGAGGAAAAACATTAGTTGTTCGTATACGTCGTGTCTTTATTTGTATACACAATAATTCGTGCTTGCATTTTAATATTAATAATCTTGTGCATATATATTTTGTATTTTTAAAACAACATTTATGTTGTATTTTTAAAATATAAAGTCTAAGGGTATGTTAGAAATAGAGAAATGACCTACTTATAAGTACTTTAATAAGTACAGGGACTAAAAGTGTTAAGTTAGAAAAGTTCAATAAGGGTAGTTAACCAGGGGGTATAAATAGTATTTATGTCAAGGTTAAGTGTAACAATTTCATTTTAATCAAAAGGCAAGTTAAGAAATTCTCTCTTTAAACACACACATTAATTACACCTTAATCTTCACACACTAGTCATTAATCAAGATCTTAATATTCAATATGTGGTATCAGAGCCAATGATTGCAGATTAGTGCTTATTTTAGTGTTTGATTGTGTTTGTGAGATCGAGAATTGGCTTATTCGTGCTTATTTTTGCTTTTTCTGACTGCTTATTGCTTATTCCGATTGCTTATTGTGCTTATTGGTTCTTATTAGCTTATCAGTCAGCTTATTCGAGTGCTTATTCAGTATTATTCAACTTTTTCGTCCAGATTCTGTTAATTGCTTAATCCGAGTGCTTATTGCTTATTCAGTCTTTGTCATTCAGTGCTTATCTATTTAGTTTTAGCTAATTCAGTCAGATTTTCGGTTTTATCAGCTTACTTCATGTGCTTATTCTGGTAATTCAAGACTTATAAAATCAGATCTAATTTTTGTGCTAAAAAGAAATCTGCTTATTCTGTGTAAAACTCAATTTCAGATATGCTTATTTTCAGAGCTTATTTTGCTTAAGAAGGATAACTTATTTTTTTCAGATCTGAAAACGGTTTTTGTAACTGATTTGTAACAAACTTTGTAACAAATTTATAACAAATTTTGACCGGTTTAAGTTTTTGGTCAAAGACGCGTTTTTACTGTTCATACGTTTTCATATCTGGTCAAATCTGGTCAACACGGTTTTACGCGTGTAATTCACGCGTTTTTCGGATATACACGTTTTTTCTTTGAAACAAGATTAGCAACATCAGCAGGAACCGATTTATCAAAACAGAAGGAACGGGATTAGCAATTCAGAAGGAACCGAATTAACAACACTTTTGAGAACCGAATTAACACAAATACAAAACAGAACTATAGTTTATTTAACTCAGATGTAAACAAAATAAGAACACGAAGAGATAGAGAAGTGCTATCATCACAGATCTGAAATAAATACACCTCATGCACAACTAGATCTAAGCACAACCAAACCTTCCTCATCATCAATCAAGATCTTAATATTCAAAATGTGGTATCATCACAGATCTTAACATTTAACTACATATCATCATAGATCTAGATCAACAAAGAAAACAAGAGGGACAGATTCATGCAAACCTAGACCTAGACTCAACCCAAACCCTCACTGTTACTCTTCAACTCTCATATAACATCTAATACATCTCATCAAATCTAAAAATAAAATGAAACGAAAAAGATAATAAAGATCTCAGTTTGGATTTGTCGTGTATCTTCTTTGAGATACAAAGATCTATCAAGATCTCAAAACGAAAACCCACTTCATCATAGATCCGTATATTTTTTTTGAAGCAAAGCTTCTTGTTAAATTTTCAAAACACATCAAAGAAAGATCAAGAACAAAAGTGTTCAAACCCCTCTTTTTGTTTCGGCTTAAACAGAAAATAAAGAAAATCATAAGCAAGATCTCAGTTCATCTTTTTCGTGTTGTATAACAATGTCATGACCTTTAAAGATCTTTACACGAAAATCTATAAATCATCATAGATCTTTGGTGTTGAAGGCTTAGCTTCCTTTTATTTTCGAAACCCACAAAAGATAAGACAAGAACAAAAGTGCTCTCATCTTCTTTTTGTTTCGATTTGTAAAACGAAAAACAAAAGATAGAAACCCACCTGTACTTAGAAAGGTTGTCGTGATCTTGCTGTCAAAAGGTTGTAGTGGTTCTAGTTTTGGCTTGTCAAAAACAAGACTCTTTGTTTATTTTTTTGTATGCTTCGCGTAAGCCAAAAAAATATCAAAACACAAAGAAATATAGTTGGGAGAGTGATAAGTTCATAGTTTGTATTTGTTTAAGAAAGAGATAAAGAAAAATGGAGTGAGATCTGTTGTGTGAGTGACTACAAAATAAGAGAGGCGTGTATGTTTGAGGTAGGGAAAAATAAATTGTGTCTTATATATATCTAGTAACTAGTGAGTTTTTAGGGTTACGTCAAGGGTTGAGTGGGCCTAACTTTATCGTACCGAAAATAATTTTATCGACTTTGGGTTGGTGTTTGTTTTATTTGGGCCGTGTGAAAATATTTCATTAGCATAATTCGTATAGCCTGAGTTGGAATTTTTTTTAAACATCATTTGGGCTGAACAAGTTTTTATTAAAAAAAATTAGTGATTCTGAAACCGTCTTTGTGGTGATTAATTTAACGAGTGTATCCGATTTGTTCATCATGTATATGAATAGTTGGGATAAGTTGAGTCTCGAATCCTATAAAGCAAAGTATGAAAAACTTGAGAAAGAAAACAAAAAAATATATAATCACTTTTTCTTCGCTTTATGATAATGACAGACAATATACTAAAAAGATTAAAGATCAAAAGGATTTAATTAACACGATGAGTGATCAATTAGTCGAGTAGAAAAACATTGTTAAGATTAAACAAACAAAAATTTCAGACTTAGAAGAGTGTCTACGCAAAAAGGATTCAAAAAATGAACATCTGAAGTCAAAGATTGTTGATTTTACAACGGTTCAAAATCTTCGAGCGCAAGTTAAGGAACTTCAGAGTGAAAATGAACATTTAAAGTCAAAAGTCGTTGATTGTACAATGTGTCAAAATCTTTAAGTGCAAGTTGAGAAACTTAAGAGTGTAAATGAAAGTTTGAATTCATCGGTTGAAGAGCTATATAACGCGCGTGAACTTATAGAAGCAATTTTGAGAGAAAGAGATAAATTGATTAATGCTCAGTGTAAGAAAATACGATTTTTGATTGTTAGAAGATCATCTGAGCCGTTTTATATAGGTACTATTGAGTTTGATGCTATAAATAATTCATAACACACATAGAGGAACGCAGATATAAGAGGGGATGGTCAGTTGTGCAATAAACAAGGAATAAAGAAATGATGATATGGGGGGACGTTTTTCTGAGGAAAAATTATGAGGGGAGGGGTGCAGAAGGGGGTATGGGTGATTTATATAATCTTTTTTTTTGTCTTATTGTTTATTTTATTTATTTTTTTTCTTTAATATTTTCATTTGCATTCATTTTCTCTTTTGTTTTTAATTGCTCGGTCTATATCTACTATTCTATTCACTTCTATATTTTTTGAGTCTTTTTGTAGATGTTTTTTGTTTTTTTTTTTTATTTATTTTTTTTATTTATTTTATGATTACTATTGTTCTTATTTTTTTTAAAATAATTTGTTTATTTTTATATTTTAATATTTTTATAATATGTTTTTTATATTTTTTTATTTTTTTTTTTTTTTTTATTATTTGCATGTGCTTTAAAAGAAATTAGGAGCTTGAAAGTTGAAATAAAAAGTTTGCAAACAAAATATAAAGTTTTAAAATCAGGAGAATCTGAGTTTTCAGAAAAGATTGATCAAATGAAATCTCAAGTTTCAGAACTTTTGGAAAAACTTCATATTTCAAATCAAGAGATGAAAAAACAAATCGTTATTTTAGAAGAAGACAAACGAATGTTTTTGGCTAAAAATGAATTTCTGGAAAAAGGTCTTCTTCGGTGCAAAAAGAGTATCATGATTTGTTGGATTCAAATGATGTTTAAAAACAAAGACTTGAAACAAAGTTTAAGTTTTTAAGATATGATAATTCTCTTGAGAAAATGTTTGAAATGATCGAGCAACAATATGAATAAAACGTTTCAAAGATTTCCATTACAAGTTCAACGATTGAGACTAAGAATTTGAAACTTGTAAAGGAAATAGGGGATAAAGTGAAATGTTTTGATGACAAGAAAAACGTGTTTGAGAATAAGATGGAAAAGATGAAAAAGGTCTTAGCACAACGAGTCAAAGATTTTGATGATGTCAAAACAGAGCTTTAAAAAAGAACTGATAAATTTGAGACGTATTTTACAAATCTTGAAAAAGAGAATGCTTTATTAAAATCGCAGTTGGCATCTTAAAATTACACTTCGTTGCAAAAAGAAAACAATGATTTGAGAACATCATATAATGAGTTGAAAGAAAAACATGAAATTTTTTGTGAAAAACTTAAAAAAGAGAACAATGATCTAAAAATGCATTATAAGAGATTGTTTGATTCAATAAAACAAAAAAATATTGTTTCTCAAGTTTTCACAAAATCAATTCCAAAAGTGAATGGTTCGGAAAAGATTTACACGGGTGAATCTTCAAAACCGATTTCGAAAAAGGTTTCTCAATTTACTACTTATTCTTTGCAAAAAGATAGGAAGTATTTGAAGAAACAACATTCATCTGAAATATTTGCTTCTCAAAATCATGAGAAAAATGAAAGTTCAAAACAAATCTGGAAAAAGTAGGGGATACATTTTCCAAAACCGTTTCAACGTATTTCTAGGATATGAAATATATTCAATACGTAAAAGAGATGATTCAATTTGATAAAAGGGTGAAAATGTAAGGTTCCTTTTTATTTCGAAAAGCATTTTTCATAATGAAAACCGTGTTTCAAAATAAAATGGAATCTTATCTCCTCAAGGGTTAAAACATCGAATGAAACATCGAGTTTCAAAACGGTATTCACACCTTTGAAAAGTTTTAAAACTCTAAATGAAACATCGAGTTTCTATAAGTCAAAATGGATAAATGAGAAGAGTTTTAAATCACCGTTGGTTCCAAGAGCGTTATTTCAAAATGAAACACCGGTTTCAAATCTCCTTGGAATTCAACTTCTATGTATCAAATTGACGCAACTTACAGTTGGTTTTCCAAATATGGTAAACCCGTTAGCAACATGCTTAAATGGGTACCAAAAGTTGTTTTTTAATTTGATAGGAACTTCAATTTTTTTTTCTTTTAGTATAGGAAAATTCAAAAATACAAAAATATTTTTCTTTTATATAAAATTTAAAAAATACAAAAAGATTTTCTTTTATAAATTTTAGAAAAGATAAAAATATTTTCTTTTATACTGAATTTTATAGAAAACACAAAAGGATTTTTGGTTTTTATGATGGCTTTCGTATAACTCAGTACGAAACCCGAACTTCAATTAATGGCTTTCGTATAACTCAGTACGAAACCCGAGCTTAAATTGATGGCTTGTGTACATGTCAGTACACAACCCGTGCTTTAAAGAAAAGAAGGTGTACGCTTCAGTGCATCTATCTTTGAAAAAGAAGAGAAGTCTTCTTTGACTTGAGTCATTGATACATATTTTTTAAAATATTTATGTGGTACTTAAAAGATAAAATCAAAGATGTTTTAAAAGTCAATGATCTCAAGTTGATGAGTTACAATCGATTCGAATTTTAAAATGTGGTACTTTCAAAGATAAAATCAATTTTAAAAATGTCTTCAAATCGATGTATGTGTGTGTGTGAAAAGTGTCTAAAGAAATAAAAGACTCAAAAGTGTAAAGAGAACTCCCTTATAAAGGTTTTAACGAAGATATGGTATTTTTTGAGGGGGAGTGTCCGTATATGTTATTAAAAAGTTTTCAGAAAGTTAACGAAATGGTAAATTGTTTACATTTCATCTTAACATATCCGTATTTTTGCGTTTTTAGCTTCATGTTAAAAATGTTTCTCGGCATATGTTAAGGGGGAGCGTCTTTATAATGATTGAAAACTTTTAAAGATCAAAATTTTCTTCTTCATATGATGTTTGTGAGAATGATGAAAAACAGAAAGAAATATTTGTGAGAGAAAAATAGAAAGAGAGAAATGAGAAATCATATACTTGAAAAAATAAAAGTATATGTCATGTGCATCAAAAGCAAGAACAGTACATGAAAAGAAAAAGAGAAAAGTATGCAAGAAAAGAAATGCCACCGCATCCAAAAACAAACATAGTGATTGTTCTACATTTTCTTGATATTATCAAAATCTCATGATACGATTTCAGATTTTCATCATGGTTTTCACGGACGTTCTTTCTAAAGGAATTATCTTGGCGTATGTTGATTGAGTTGCACGGTGTGATTTAGTTACTCTCAAAATACTCCTATGATCTTTCAGAACCGGAATTGATCTACCCCGGAGTCTTTCTTCCAATTTAGAAAAGTTAGGTCTAGGTGATGGAGTTTGAGGTGTAAATCAACATGTTTTGGATGCCAAAAGGACTTAAGTAATAAAGTTTTGAATGACAAAGACTGAATGAAAATGATAAAGTTGTCAAAAGTGACAAGAATATGATAAAGAGGAATCAAATGATAAGCAAAGACAAAGGTTGGAGTTGAAAAGTGAGAGGCTTATAAGAAAAGATGAAGGGTGTTTTTCTTAAACTAGGATAGAAACCGGGTCAACTCATATGCTATCGGATTTTGTTCGTAGATTTCTGATATTGAAGTAGACATCATGGACACAGTGATGCAAATGCACAACCACTCCTAGCCACTCAAGTACTTCTCAAAAAGTATTTGTTTCATTCTCACGAAGATTAAACGCATAATCTATCGACTTCTCATTCCGAGAATGTTGGTATTGAATAAAAGACATTCTGCTTCAGTCCTTGCTTACTAAAAGTGTACAAGAGTCTAGAGCCAATTTGATATTCAATGAAAATATCTTTAGGACACAACAATACGTTTGTATTAAACATCAATAATACAAAATGGTACATAAGTATATGTCTTCGTGATATTTGCATGTCTTCGTGACATTGCCGGAACATTCTGGAGTGATACTATAAAATAGTATTCACAATGATCGAATGGAAATCCTACCAGTGCTAACATCATGACAACGCTGAACGTAGGTCACTCATTTAAAAATGATTGCTTAATGATTCAAATAAGTGTTAACTAGTAATCTATGCGATCTAGTGGTTATGTGTTTCCCAGGGTAACACAACACTAAGTTCACGAGATCAATGCTTATTTGGATTTTATGATCATATTTTCGCATCCTTATCATCGAGATATAGATTTGATCATATTTTTTAAATATTTCATCAGAAATTTTCAAAGCATGATCTTGTGATGTATGAACCTTATGGTTAATGTGGAAGATGATTCTTACTCTGATAATTCTTCATTTCATCTTCTACAACATACAACAACAACATTTCTACCTTTCACAAGCATGAATACTTCAACGATTATTATAACATCAAAAGTTACCTTTCAACCTTCACGGGAATGATAGCAATCAAGTTTGTTGGTTTGAGGAAGCTTATGGTTATTTTGGGGGAGTATGTTTGGTTATAAATGAGAGAATGTTTGATTTTTAATGAGAAAAGAAAAGATTCTGATTTCAATTTTATGGACTTCAAAGGATATTCTTCACCCGGAGCTTATTTGGAAGCTTATATGGTCATGATGCCCACGATGGATCATAATCATCATAAGAGGGAGAAAATATAAGCTTAGTATTGGCCTAATATGAGAGAGATAAGATATTAGTATATTTGGGGAGAAAATGTAAGGTCAATTCCAGTATATGAAAGAGGAGAAGATATAAGCAGAATTAAAAGGACAAATCCAAGATACTTAGCAAAGAAATTGAATCAAAGAAATCGGTATAGTTAAAAGTTTAGTTTGATTAAGAAGATAAGATTCGTATTCAAGATTGAGGTTACTTCATCAAGTGTTTTGAATAAGCTGTAGTGTTTCATTAACTTCAAATATCGATCGAGATAGCAGGTTCGACATTTGCATGGAATTACTTCTCAAGAATATCGATATTGTCTTTAGACTAATCATAGTGTACTACTTCAATATTCAGAGTGGATTAGGTGATTGAGGGGGAAGCTTAAAGAGTATGAAGATCATGTGAAAAGTCATAGTCTTTACAAAACAATGCTCATATCAATTTTTCATCGTGTGTCACGAATCTGTCGTCAGCAACATCT
The DNA here is from genome assembly GCA_026074375.1 of Tanacetum coccineum. Lineage (NCBI taxonomy): Eukaryota > Viridiplantae > Streptophyta > Magnoliopsida > Asterales > Asteraceae > Tanacetum > Tanacetum coccineum. The sequence continues at coordinate 58,951 of BQNB010017976.1, forward strand.
TATGTGATTGAAATCTAAATTCAAGATCACAAGTTCGAAGATTAAAAGCTTTCATACAAGATTTTTAAGAGGATTCAAGTTGCTCAAAAGATACAATGAAGTTCAAGTTCGCTTTGAGAATGCTGATTTGAGTTCGAGAGTGGAGTTGATACCTTCAGAGATAAAGAGATCTATCCTATTATATAAGGGAAGAAAATTATATCGGGAGAGATTTGCTAAAAGGTCGTCCTCAACTTTTATAAAGAATTCTCACCGTTTTCGAGCTTCAAAAGAAAAGAAAAATGACGGACTACTTCAGAATAAAGTGTTCAAGCATAAGGAAGAAGTCGTCATCAAAAACACAATAAGGATAGTTCTCAAGTAGATCATTTAGGGGGAGAATGTTAGAAATAGAGAAATGACCTACTTGTAAGTACTTTAATAAGTACATGGACTAGAAGTGTTAAGTTAGGAAAGTTTAATAAGGATAGTTAACCAAGGGGTATAAATATTATTTATGTCAAGGTTAAGTGTAACAATTTCATTTTAATCAAAAGACAAGTTAATAAATTCTATCTCTAAACACACACACTAATTATACCTTAATCTTCACACACTAGTCATCAATCAAGATCTTAATATTCAATAGGGTACAAAGTTTAAGGGGTTATTTGCTTATTTTTTGAAGTTATTAAAAACATGAAAACTTATAAATTTACACTTAACTCATATTATTTATTTAAAATTCAACCACTAAAGTTTAATTAATTGCGACCTCTTTTTTTTTAGTTTTTGTTTTCACAATTTGACACATATTTTTATGTGTTTTTCCCACAAAATTCTTCCATCACAATTTTCAATTTTGATCAAATTGGATTCAATTTTGACTTTTTTTAACCAATTAGATCGCACGATTTTACCTAAGTGTCAAAGTCAAGCGTTCTGATTTGCTCAATTTTTTCTATAAGATCAAATCTTATAGAAAACTCGAAATGATGTAATTATTTTATTATATAGAAAGATGGGTAGTTTTTTTTATATTTTCTTAAAAGGATGCATGTACACAGTGTCCCAAACAAACCCTATAAAATTTCATGTTTTCAAAAGAGTCGGTACTTTTCGGGAAAGTACCGAAACCAGACGGTTATGACCCGAACCGTCATGAGAAACGAAAATCTGGAATTTTAGGAACCAAGATCCGGATTATGGTTCTAGTATAGGGTTCGGTTCGTAGTCGGTACTGGTACGGTTCTTCGGTTCTTTTGGTTCCTCGGTTTTTTTGAACACCCCTAATTTGGGTGTAGGGTGTGACACATGCTAGACCTAATTTTTAGTCACGAAGTGTAATCAATTTTTGTGTTTTGTTAACAACAGCTCTTAAGGTTGTTGCAAACAACAAATTACCGAAACTTATGTTTAGAGATTACACAATGTTTAAACAAAATCATTCAAAATCACTAAGAATTTGCTATAATATTTCAAATACAAATACAATACATTTTTCCCATTGCTTATGTTAGCAAAAAAAACCCGAAGCTTGTATTTGATTATGTCTTAATATCAACAAATTTCATAGAAATTCGGTTTTTAACAACGACCTTAAGACTGTTAGCATTTTTCTTATTTTCCAAACAAATTTCCAATAATATACTTTTGTTACTTTTTTTCTTTATTATGCAACTTTATTTTAGCTTAAAATTTTATTCTGGTGCAAAGTTAGTGCGATTAATTCTTTTAGACACGCTTTTGCGAGAATTCTAAGTCGGTCACCCGAGAGTAATAATACAACGATTATTGTTGTCCGTTTTGTTTGAAAGACTAAAGTTATTCTATTCTTGACTTTGTTAATGATTCCTCCAGTGTGATTGGCCTAACTTGCAAACATTGTAACATTGTCTTATAAATAAAATATATTAATGGAATGAAAAAAAAATACGTCTTAGAAAGAATAGAATTAGAAAAATTAAAATAAGATCGCGGATGGGTTGGTGTTGAAGAGGTCCACAATCCATGCATAAAGTAACATGGCATGGCAATCGTGTTTCCCACAAAGTGCAACAATCATCTTACATACTCAAAATTTAAGAATTGTATTGCTTTTTAACATGTCAAATGAATTTGAATCAGACTAAAGTGATTTTTCACGTAAGACTTAAAAAAGGTTAGACATTATGGATTTTTTTAATCATGTTTTCTAACATTTTGTCCCAAAAATAATGTTTAAGTGCACCGTCACATATACTACATCGGGTAAAATCCACATCTTAAATAAGACTGACGTGAACGCTTAAAAATTATTTGCACCAAACATGATTTACACATAAAACCTCCCACATTTTAGTGGTTCGCTAACATTTCATGTTTCTTAGCTCACTTGGCTACAAGGTTTTTTTTGGGAGGTTGTTTTCACTTGCGAGAGGTCTCAGGTTCGAGTCTTTCAAGGAATTTTCCTTCTAGGTGGGAATCTGTGAGGTTTTGCCCCATAGATGTGTCGTTTCGAGGCTGACAGAACTATCTTTTGTGTAGAGTCTGTGAAATCGAATCACTAATGTCGTAGTAACTCGCCGTTAAAAAAATAACAAAGCACGTAGCAAAATAATTGCTATACTATTTTTGGGCTTTACAAACTCTTGGGCTGAAAGAACAAGTTGTCTTTTAGAGAATCATTTTAGGCCTAATTGATTCAAACCCAAAAAGTGATGGTTGTCCGTTGCCCGGCAATAATTGATGGAAACCAAATCGAACAATTCGTAGCCAAATTACTATTATTACTATTACTATATATCAAGGTTGTCAGGATCAGGATCTTACTTAGGATCGTTTTCGGCTTTGCAAGATCGTAATCGTAAGATCGGACCGGGATCGTAAGATCCTATAAAAACATATATATTTTTGTATAAGGTTATTTTTTTACATTTCTATATGTTTTTATATAATATTTTATATGATGAGCATTTACATATATCCCAAAAACACTTCAATATTTATATTTTTTATCCAAACATTCTTTAATAGGATTTTACATCATGCATTGATAACATGTGTTTTGAAGAAGTATTTAATTTTTCAAATTTTATTGGGTTGGGTATATATGAAATTCCTCCTTATATGATAAACGAATCTAAATGGATGATAAAAGAAAAAAGTTATATGTTCAATTACCATGGTAATAGAACATTAGATATATTGTAATACATACTTGCACAAAGTTCATTCATGTTTTAATCGATAAATGAATGATTTGGATAAAAAAATATACTACATACGTGCACCTACTTCATGTTTCAATCATTAAACGATTATGGATAGAAAAAAAATATGAAAGCGTCTTCATGAAAATTTATAAACCTTAGCTACTTGAATCACAATCTTGTTACGATCCTGATCGTTTTTTGTGTGTGGGATCGTAGGATCGTACGATCCTACGATCAGGATCGCGATTTTGACAACCTTGCTATATATATTATAGGCGATCAAAAACGACGTCGTATGACGTTGGGCCAAAAACATAAGCCCAAATTCCGGCCCAATGTTAAAAAGAAATACTTCCGAGGTCTAAAATAAATATAAAAAACTTACAAAACGGACCCTCAACTTTTAACTATTTACGGCTTTTTTATAGAACAAACTTTATTTATCAAATATATATCGCATATCAACCGATTCATTCAGATAAAAAAATACCATCGGAAAGAGCTTCGAATTGCGAACAAAACGAGCTCAATATTGCAATGCTTCTGACGTACCTACGATTTTATAAAAAATGTTGAAGTTTAATATAAATAGGAAAAAAAGAGAATTTACAAAACGACCCCTCAACCTTTAACTATTTACGACTTTCTTATATAATAAACTTTATTTATCAAATATATAACACATATCTACCGATTCATTCAGATAAAAAAATACCACGAAAAGATCTTCTAATTGCGAACAAAACGAACCCAATATTACAATGCTTCCGACACACGCACGATTTTATAAAAAATGTTGAAGTTTAATATAAATAGAAAAAAATAAACAAATTTACAAACCGTACCCTCAATTTTTAACTATTTACGACTTTTGTTATAGGCGATCAAAAACTACGTCGTATGACGTTGGGCCAAAAACATAAGCCCAAATTCCGGCCCAATGTTAAAAATAAAAACTTTCGGTGGCCCAAAACTTTTAACTATTTACGGCTTTTTTATAGAATAAACTTTATTTACAAATATATAGCACATATCTACCGATTTATTCAGATAAAAAAATATCATCGGAAAGTTCTTCGAATTGCAAACAAAACGAGCTCAATATTGCAATGCTTCTGACGTACGCACGATTTTATAAAAAGAAGTTGAAGTTTAATATAAATAGAAAAAAGAGAATTTACAAAACGGTCCTTCAACTTTTAACTATTTACGACTTTCTTATATAATAAACTTTATTTATCAAATATATAACACATATCTACCGATTCATTCAGATCAAAAAATAACGCGAAAAGATCTTCCAATTGCGAACAAAACGAGCTCAATATTACAATGCTTCCAACACACGCACGATTTTATAAAAAATGTTGAAGTTTAATATAAATAAAAAAAAATAAACAAATTTACAAACAGTACCATCAACTTTTAGCTATTTACGACTTTTGTTAACCAAATATTTTGCTAACCAAACGGCTCAATGACAAATACTCATTCAAATTCCGTGATTGTTAAAAAAATGCTCAGTGAAATAAAATACATGTGTTGCATACAAGTTAGTCTCGCCGCAACGCGCGACCCATTCCCACTCAATATTCATTCGAAATCGATTCGAAAAAAAATTATGTACCGCAACAACGCGAGGCAATCTTGCTTGTTAACCACAATTATTGGTAAAGAATAAAGATTCGGTCTAGACCAAGACCCAAGTTCACGCTTGGAGAATTATAGCTACTACTTATCAATAATATTGATGCATAAAATAAGCGACACTGTGTTCTTATGACTTATTACTTGAAGAATTTCAGGTCGCCATACACTAAAACTATAATGCAATAATATATGACAATAAAACGTTAATAGCACGGCGTGATTATAATAAGACGACTACGAACATCTCAACTTATGATGAAGGAAATGAGGAGCCGACGCTTGACCACTCTTCCTAAGTTTTTGAAATTAAGGAAAAGAAATAAGAGTTAAAAATGGGCAGAAAAAAGAAGAGATGAATGAAATTTAATTTTTTATTTCGTGTTTTCGAGTTAAGAGAAAAAAGAAGTGATAAGAAATGATTTTACAATTATATATAAAAGATATGTTTTTATAAGATCATTTAAGTAATTATATTTAGTAAAAGCTTTCTAATATAACTTCTCTCTAAATCATCCTACTTTTAGGAAAAAAGTTTTGAAAAGAAATTTAGCTAAATTTACTTTTATTTTTTCTTTTTTTTTAAAATAAAATTCAAGAACGCATGGTTGGATTTGGGCACAAGACCCAACATTTCTAAGGGGCTCACTATTTACATGGGTGCTACTATTTGTACCACTGGCCCGCCAAAAAGTATAAAAAAGGTACAAAGATTTTTTTTGTACCCTCTTTTCACAGTGCAACGCAGTTTTTTAACAGGTTCTGTTCTTTAATTTTTGATAGTTTCATACTTTTGACATGTTAAACTTTATATTTTTTGTTCCGTATTTTTCGTGTCACAGTTTTATAACATATACAAAATTATAAAAATAAAAAAATAATAAAAAGATCAAAAAACCAAGGGGGGTACAAACGGTGTTTTAAGGGGGGTACATGATAAGTGTAAAATACACATATCCGTTAATACCTAAAATAACCCAATTAAACCCAAAACAGACCAAAAATGGCAAAAATATGCTTGTATTTGTGTTTTGTGTGTGCAGGTACGGATATATCAAAAATCACAAGAAAACAGTCAAAAACGGGCAAGCACGGACACGAGAATCAGAAGAGTACAAAAAAAGCCAAAGAATCAAAGCCGAAGCCAGAAAAGTCAAGCCTCAGTCAAATCCAGTCAAAGTAGTCAAACATTGGTCAACAAAAGTCAACCAATAAAAGACAAAACCCAAAAACATTCCATTTTCACCCTCCAAGTTTCACCAAAGTCCAAAAATAACTCCTCACCTCTTATTGGGCCTTAAAAACCTTAATGGGCCTGAAAAACCCTAAAATTCAATACCCGGATCCAAGCCCATAACCATAAGCCCAAAACCTAGTCCACTTTCCTTTTCTATATACCACAAGGACCGATTTTGCAAACCTGAAACTCATTTTATTACTAGAAAGGGAGAAAAGGAAGAGAGGGACTAGAAGTGTCATAACCCCAAAATCCAACTGAATTTAACTCATTTAGTTAAAAAAAAGGGCGCCATTTCCAAGTTACTATCCATCCGTCTTCTCCACTTTTACCATGGATCAAAACAAAGGGTTTATGTGAATTAAAGGGTACAAAGGACAATTCGGGTGACAAGGACTGACATAGCAGAGTATTACATCACCAAACCCTCCCATTGGCCAATCCCCATCAAAGAAGCTCACGTGGATTTTGAGGAAGCATAAATGAAATGGATAAATTACACTATAATGAGTACAAAATAAGTACAAATGACTCCTCAATCATTGGATTGCCAGCTTGGCAATCCATGTGCCTAACTTTCATCAAACGGCTAGAAATAAAGATCAAAAAGAGAGAAGGAATGAAAGGCTTGGATGAGAATCTTGGATAGAGCCTCAGGGTCCTAGAAGGTTCTTTGGACAGCTATAAATGAGACCTCAAGCCTCACACAAAGGGAGTTTTTTTTTGGGAGTAGTTTTTAGGGTTTTTAATAGCTTATTAGTCGTAGCTTATTGTAATTTTAAAGCTTTCTTAGTATAATTTCTTTTTCAAGTATTGTAATCAGCAGAGTTTAATCAATATAAGTTAAGCTTTCTTCTAAAAATTCGTGTTTTAAATCCTAAATTTCCATGTCTTAAAATGTCTTAAAAGGGTAATAAGCTACTATAAGCTCATAAAAGCTCAAATACAATCATCTTAATTGCTGAAATGAAGAATGGATACATGGTTTAGAGTTGAGGGCAACGTTTAAGAAAATATTGTATAAGCTTTCTTTAAGGCTTATTGAGCTTAAGCAATAAGCTTAGGCTCTAGATTAAGCTCTTGCTTAAGAGCTTATAGATCTCTGTTAAGCTGAGATCTTGAGGTATCCTTCTTTTCCTTTTATTACTTTTCATTTGTAGCTTAATATTCTATAAAAATTCAAAAATATCTTCATTTGCTTATTTACTGCTTATTGTTGGCTTCTTTGAGCTTATTTATATCTTAATATGCTTATTGATCATGTTTGCTTATCTGTTTTTGATTAATATAGTCTAGATTTTAGATTTTCAATATTTTTTCTAAAAACCTCTATAAAAACTAAAAATATTAGAATAGTCATTAGCTTATTGTTATTTGCTTAGTTGCTTATTGATATATGTTGATTTAGGTGGTTTTAAGCTATATAGTATCTGGTATTAAGGTTTTGCTAATTAGATCTCTATTTTAAAAGCTTAATCAAATCTGTCATGAACCTTAAGGGGTGTTTGGTTTAAGCTAGTTTGACCATCAAAAGTCAAAACTATTTGGCAAATTTTCTTTTGACAGCTGAGTTTTCATAAGATAAAAAGTTTTAAAAAGATTTTAATGATTAGCTTAAAGTAAAAATAGAGTTTTTAAAGCTTAGGTTGCAAAATTCAAAAAGTTATGGTCTAATTTTCTTGCTTCTACACCAGGGCATTTCACCCTTACTTTTTGTTTGTGAAAATTGGATCTAAACCTCTTAGGGCTTAGATTGTGCTTGCTTTGTGTTTATAAACACTCAAGAAGAGTGTCCAAGTGCAGGTTTACCCTTAAGGTAACCTGCACTATTGGATTGTGCTAAGTGTTAAGTGCATCAGCAGGAACTAGGTTGTTCCTGCTGTCACTTTTGAATTTAATTTTAGTTAAGTAAAAGTAGGTCTTAGGTTCTTAAATTCAAGTAGGATAAAGTCTAGGTATAGCTTATTATAGATTAAGTCTTAATTTGCATTTTCTAGCTTATTTACCTAGCTTAATTCAGCTGTCAAAGTCACCAAAAAGCTAAAAACTCAAAAACAGTAGTTAGAGTAGTATAGCTTTTAAATTTTAAATTCTAGCTTATAGAATTAGGTTTTATTGTTTAAATTAGTAGCCTATAAGATGTTTGTCAAGTTTACAAAATCTCATTTTCTGTCTTTGCTTTTTGAGCAATTTAGCTTATTAAGTTTTTGAGCTTATTGTTTTATTTCCTGACTTTGCTCCTTTTATCATCATTTTCAGTTGTCTTCTGTTAGATTTAGCTCAAATTTCTTTTCATTTATAGATTAAGCATAGCATAAGCTCTTAGGATCTTCTATTACTTTTAAATTTGAGCTTATTTTGAGCTTTTTATAGCTTAATTAGTAAAACTTTGAGAAAACCACTTGTTTCTGTAATCAGCTTATTGATAAGCTCTTATAGAGCTTATTAGTGGATTTCAGCCCTAAGTGCTTTTGTTAAAGTTGTTCTTGCCAGCTTATTCTCCAACTTTGCTCTTTTAAGTTTTTCCTAAAAAGCACTTTTTAGTTTCATCTTATTTTTAAGCCTAAAATGGACTTATTTTGAAATCGGGCTAGACTCTCAGGGTAGGTTTTGTAATTTTTGGTATTTGCTTGTTTACTCAGTTGATCCTTTGTCAGTTAGTGTAATTGCACTGTTAGTCCTTCAAGGACTAACACCATTAGTCCTTAGTTAAGTCCTTCGTTAAGTTTTAGTTAATTTTATATTTTTAATTAATAATTAGGTTAAATTTTTAATTAGTTTAATTAAAGTTTATTAAAAAGATAAAAATTAGGGCTTTTATTTTTATAAAATTTCTGCACATCTTCTTTATTTAGTGTAATTTTTATAAAAATTTTAGGATTATATTTTTAATAGTTTTATTAATTTTTAAAGTTTTTAATTAGTTTAAATCTAAGGAAATTCATATCTTTAAATCTAAAAATCCAAAAATAGTGATTCTTCTTTCTAAAATTTTCTTTTTACTTATTTTACTTAGGAAAAATATAATTTCAATTATTCTCTATTTCTTTTTATTTTTAGGATTTAATTAGAATTAAATAGTTTTTAAGTAATAAAAAATTCAAAAATAATCTAAAAAATATTTTTATTTTTCTTAAAATTTTCTTTTATCCGAATTTAGGTGTAAAAAATTAGTTTGCAATCTTAGGGTTTAATTTTAGTCTATTTGCTTAATCGTCGTGTTTTATTTGTTGCCCATATTTGTTTAATTGTTTAATTACCTTTAATTGTTCAATTTTAATTGTTGCTTTTTATTTAGTAGATATAGATTATCAAAAATATCTTTGCTTCATTCAAATCAGAATCCAAGCTTAAACGAGGTTTCAATTTCACTAGTCGTTAGGGAAACGACCCGGGTGATCATATTTACCCGGTTAAATATACGTATTATATATTATATTATATATATTTTTGAGAGTGAATTTTCCTTAGGGAATTTTCTTAATTGCTCTTGTGGAATATTATTTTTATAGTATATTTTATTGTGTATAAAAACTGCAATCGCGTACCACAATTGGTAGTCCCGGATCTTCAGACTTTCCCCATGGACCAATAAATTCGGAGACGGGTCAAGCATAGTGACCTTAAACAAGCGCTTCGTGGGAGGCAACCCATGCTTATCCTTCTATCTTCTTTTTATTTTCTTCTAACTGTGTGACGTGAGGAGGTGTGCCTCTTCCATTTCTCGTATGCTTGTGTTTTTGTGGTTCATTTGTCAAGGATGTCCCGTATTTTGAAGCCTCTCGTGCTCGTGGTTTTTGTCCTCCGATCACAAGAGCTTCACATCCTCAGCTTCATTTGGGAGTCCAATATCCAAATCTAATCGACTAACGTTTTTCTTTTGGCATAATTCATAAACGGCCTTAGATTTATGTAGGTACCCTGATAAGTGCTTAATTACACATATCTTGTACCTCTAAAAACGAGCTTAAATGACCAAAAACAGACAAAAACTGCCAAA
>BQNB010017977.1:0-69006 GCA_026074375.1 Tanacetum coccineum
GGTACTAACTAACTGATCAGTACTTAACACTTTGTACTGTCATTACTAACTATAACTATCAGTACTAACTATTTGTACTGTCGGTACTAAGTTAGGAAAACGTAATTCCCAACAGGATCCACAAACCAGATTGAATCCACATTAAATAAGGGAAAATGTTAGCAGGCAGGTTTGGGTTTTCTGCTAATTGTTTTCTGCTAATTTGATCACATATATAAGAACCACGAACCAAGTTTGTTTCATGACGTTACGATATATGAACAAAAGGCATTCCTGTTTAAATGTCATAAACCTAATTATGCAAAATAACCAATACCCAATAATCCCTAATAAGAACAACAGACCCAAAATCATAAACCTAATAAGTTACACCAAAATTAAAATCAACAAATAACATACCTTTACTCATTCTAGCTTATAGGGTAGGAATTAGATGATGAATTATGTTCTTTTTTATAGGTTTTAATTATAAAAGGGAATTAGGGTTAAGAAGAAAAGGGGGAAAATGGTGGGTCGGGTTAAGTGGGTGAATTTATTAATCGAAAAAAAATAATTAAAAAAAATATGACGTGGAAGGTTACTCGGTATCAACCGGTAACCCTTCCAAAATATGAACGTTATTACCTATATTGAACACTATTTTAAAAGTTTGTCACTTATATTAGTACTTTCTCAAGTTTATGACCTAAGGCAGGTTTTTTCTGAAAGTTCGTTACCTATTTTTGGACTTAACCCTATTTTATATCAATCAAATTTGAAACAACCCAAGAAAAAAGTTACATTAACAAATGGTTTTCAAAATATTACAACCGGATATCATGAATGTAACATTCCGTATTTTCAGGTCATTTACGACGTCATTTATTTTACTAATTATTTTTTTTCTCGTACGCGTTTACTTTTAATTCGTATTATATAGTAAAATCGCGTAAACTAAAAATCAACAATTAACGTAAACGGACACCAAACGAATTAAAGTTTTCGTCAAGCAAGCAATATATTATTTTTACAAAAGTAATAATCAACTTTTTATATTTTATTTTTATTGGTTGCGTAAAACGAATACCTTTAGGTATACCCGGAAGCACCAAAACTTTTCTACGCTTCAACGAATACCCACTATTATACCCAATACTCAATGATCAAAGTTCTAGTAAAACTTTTACCCATTATCAAATGGGACGCAATCATTATATATACAATAAATATAAGAAAGACCTATTCAATTTACTAAGTTATACTTTCTAAAAATTAAATCTCCAACTTACAGATTTATCTTATAACATTATACTTTTCTTTTTTTCAAGTATTAATACTTTCTTTTAGCTTAGCTCAGACTATTTCTCCTTAATTTCATGGGTATGATTCACATTTAGGAAAACATACTAGACGTTATAAAACCATACTAAGGCATGTACATCCTACATATTACAATCAGTATACTTCTCGTATTCCATTACTTTTGACATAACTTTCCCTAGAAAATCATCATCGTGTCTTGATAGTCATTAGAGTATACTTAGGCCTTTTACTAGTGAAATCCACATCACACTTCTCTCTTTCAAGGTGTAAAAACACACAAAATCTCTCTGCCCCCTCTTCTAGCTTCTCGGCAACCACTAGACCAACCCAAATCCATACCTAAAATTTTATTTAACACATTTTATCATACATTCCTACATAACATATCTAAGATGTCTAACGAGATTTGAAGGCTTGGTTAAGTCTTTACAAGTGTTAAGCAAGAAAAATGGAAGATTAGGGTTTAGGGTTTCAAGATCTTGCAAGCTTTGGTTTTTAATCTAAACAAGGGTTTAGATTATAATTCTCATCATCATACATCACCATAAGGTTACCTAAAACCCTTTATGAATTTACAATTATGATTTTATGTGTTTATATGTTCTATTTAGCAATATCACATTTAAGGATAAGTTTGACATAGTAAAAAGGGATTTTTTTGTAAAATGATTTTTATGAACTTATCACATGTGTATATGGATGTAATTATGGATCTTGGACTCAATTATTGTAAGACAAGTATTTATTAAGTTGTGGAAAATTTGTGGCATGTTATTGAGTTGAAAAAGTTAGATAAAAACAAGTTTCATAGATATAAAGTACCTAATTATTATTAAGGGCTGTTTTGTTCGAAATCAAAAGCATTATGGGATTTAATGTTTTAAAAAAAATAATAATTTCATGACGATTCAAATGATAAGAAACTCGAAAAAAAGAAAAAAACCTGATTTTACAGAAAAGTTACGACAATTTCAAGTTTACGTTAAATATTACTTGTATATAATGATTTTTTTATAAAAATTACTATTCACCACAGATACTTATTTTTTAAAACTCATAAATCGACTATTACTTGGAAATACGAAGTATTATGCTCGAAAGTTTCGCTAAAAACGATGTGTAAATCGTTTAAGTTACGGACATTTACGTGATTTAGATATAACTGAAATCTATTACAAATATATATATAACTGTTATGACAGTAAAATAACTATTCATCAGAAAAACTCAAATTTTGAAAATGTTATATTTTGATAACTCGTCTTAATACGAAGGCATCAGTGAGAGTAAGAAACGAAAAGATAACAGACTATAAAACGAGTGAAAGTTACGCCGTTTGTACTAAAGTATATTATAAACGCTTTGACTTTATAACTTATGATATCACTAAAACGATTAGATGGTGATGTAGCTATTTAGATTTTTTACAAATTTTTTTTTTATTGGTGGAATTAATTTTTTTTAGTTTTAAATCAAATTATCTATACTAGGGGAGTATCATAAATGTGGTCTCGGTGGTGGGAATCGACGAGGTTGTTGGATTTACGATTTAATGTGTCCTAGCTCTCTTCAGTCATACTGACTCTTAATTAATGATTTAGTTTTTCTTTTTAAAAAACAGTACGATAGTTGATGAGCTATATGACCTATAATAATCAAGTGTTTTTAGTACTTATCGACTTTATTGGAGATATAGGTTGCCTTCGGATTTCTCGTGGACCATTTCTTTGTAAATATTGTTGTTACCATTCACTCGAGGTGAGTCTTCATTGCCTCTTTTTATACGTGATTGTTTTACCGAACCTACAGGGTGATATTATTGCTTGTTTACTATTGGACACAGTGTTTTTCTAAAGTGTTTTCAATTAGTAGTCTTACAATTGGGTATGTATCCAGATTACTGCCTGTATATTAAATGACATAAGTACCCTTATTGCGTGAAGTCTTTATTTATCATGAAGTTAATTGCTTTGTAGTAAGCGCGAGTGTTGTGGATAGATCTCACAGGAAGACAATCCACTTTCATTGGGTCACTAGTTTGTCAAGGTGCATTTAACATTGAGAGGTGTTAGTTAGTTGGCAAGAGCCTATATTCTGTTTGGGGCACAAATTAGTAGTTAAGGCTTGGGGTGGGCATTAGCTTAGTGCTATAATAAACGTTTTGGACTAATGAATGTTTTGTCAGAGTTCTATTACTTCGATTTGTTGGTCACATTTTTACGAGTAAACCTACTGATTTACTCAACTTTGTGTTGACTTTTTGCATGTAATTTTTAGGTCTACGTGTAGGAAGATTGGCGGAGCTCGTGACGGATATCAATTGAAGATGGTATTTAAGTGTGTTCTTATCTATATTAATGAACTTCTTATTATCTTTAAAAATTAGTCATCTTTTGATTATGATGCTTTTGTATAATGAAATATGTACTGAAATGTTATACCTTTAAAAAATATAGGGATCCTAATTGTATAAACTCTGATATTTTTGCTAGGGATCGAATGAACTTCTGGTCTTAAACGTCCAGTTATGGTGTTTCTATATCTTAGATTGTTCGTTTACTTTGACGTAGCACCCCTATTGTTACATACGCTTGTACTGATTTTGGGGATGTTACAATGAACATATCTATATACTTGGGTGATAAAACTCTTACGATTTTAGAATCTAACAAAGTTATAAAATTATAGATTTCGTTGGACATAGGGACCGATTCGTACAGGAAGATATCAGTATTTCACAGCGAGGGGTAACTGTGTTCAAATCTCAAAGGAGAAAACTAATCCTTCTGTGCTACGGAGCTTCTTCAGCACCGATTGACTATTCAAATCTTTTAAAGGACCTTCGTCTTTTTGCAAGGATGAGGATAGGAATTTCGTCTTTGTTCTAAAGAGAGAATTTTCCTACTGATCAACTTACTTGTTTTTAAAAAGGGGTCCAACCTCTTGTATTTGAAATGGATGACGAGGTCGAGGTTTATAAAAAAAGCTGCTATGTGTAACATAGCTTAATTCGAACTCTGAACTTTGATGACTAAGTCACCCGTTGGGACTTTGTTTTGTGACTTGGGTTCTCGTAACTTTGAACTTTTTTTCTTGTAGTTTTCGATTTTTTAGCCGACTAATTTACGAGGTTTGAATCCACTGTCACAAGACCCAAATCATATAAAACCTCCTTTTTTGACAATGTAGCTAACGAACTGCGATATTGAAATTTGAAGAAGTAGTTTACAATTTAAAAGTCTGAAGCTTTTAAAATAGCAAAAGCTTTTACAAGCGTTATAGCAATACAATTATAATTTAAAAATTGTTATTTTTTTTAGAAATTAAAACTTGGCTCCAAAAGAGTAATAGGGAATGGCAAATGGTGCCTTGGTGCCAACACTTTTTGTGTGAATGTGATTTAATGTGTTTATGTGTTGGTTTAAGTGAATCCTATCTTATGTGTCACAGCTCACCGCTCATTTGTCACAGCTTTTAAAACAAGCATTGAAAAATTAGTCTTTTTAAAAAATAGCACCGCTCATCGCTCCTTTGCCATACGACCAATAAAATCTATCAAAGAGTAATCATTTAAAGAGATGTTTGAGGGTAGTCTGGTAATTTGATAATTCACCCACAGCTATGTATTGAACAGCAACTCTGGATGTGCTTTTTAAAGACTATGTTTTGAAGCATCCTAGACGTAATAAATCACTTTTTCATTTCACTTTGCCAAACACTATAATTAATTTATCTGTGATTTAAAAAACGCAATAAGCAAATAAACTGCTTCAAAATGCAATTCCAAACACCCTATTGTTCTTGTTTAAGAAGACTGTACCAACAGATGTAATCAAAAAAAGAGGTTTCGATTTGAGCATATGTGGCTCAGAGATAGCACACTTGGGGAAATTGTTGAAGATGCATGGCTTGATGGCGTTAGAAAGGGTTTGGGGAGTAATCCTTCAGCTCTAGTCGATGGTTGTGCATGAAGACTCAAAGAATGGAATTAAACAACCTTGGGTCATGTTCAACGTAATATTCGAGCTAAAATTAAGTTATTGAAAGTTCTTCAAAACCAAACGAGGTACGATTCCTATCAGCAAGAACATGACTTACAAAACGAGTTAAAGGAACTATATGCACGGGAAGAGGTCATGTGGCGTCAAAGAAGTAGAGTTCAATGGTTGAAAGAAGGGGATAAGAATACATGTTTTTTTCATGCTCGTGCCAGTAATCGACGAAAATAAAACAACTTGTTGAGATTACGAATGGATGATAGCAGCTGGGTAAAAGACGACGCATGTCTCTGTAACATGGTCTCGTCATAATTTGAGAGGTTATTTGCTACTTCTAATCCACCAGAATGTGAAGAGGAGATATCATGCCTTGATAAATCTCTATGTGATGATGATATCGCAAATATAGGAAAAGTTGTTTCTGAAGACGAAGTTTATGATGCGGTTATGCAGATGCACCCTTCAAAGGCCCCTGGACCTGATGGCATGACTGCCTTATTTTATTAGAAATTTTGGAAGATCGTTGGCCCTACTGTTGTAAATGTAGTGTCTCAGTTTTTCTGTAGTGGAGTTATGTCGCCAAATATCAATGAAACTCTAATTACTTTGATACCAAAAATCCCGTCTCCAACATCTCTAAACGACCTGCGCCCCATCAGTCTATGTAACGTGATCTACAAGATTATTTCCAAAGTCCTCGTCAACAGGATTAAACAAGTTCTCCCAAGGTTGATTGATGAAACACAGTCTGCCTTCGTTACAGGACGTATGATCGCTAATAATGCTATAGTTGCTTTCGAGGTCTTTCATTGGCTTAAAAACAAAAGAAGTGGTCGGAAGGGCGCAATGGCCCTCAAAATTGATATGAGTAAAGCTTATGACCGTGTGGAGTGGTCATTTATTAGACCAGTCCTTCAAAGATTTCGCTTCCCACAAAACTTCATTGATCTTATAATGGCATGTGTGACGTATGTCTTCTTTTCATTCGATATTAATGGGGATATTTCACGACATGTTGGTCCTACGCGTGGGCTCCGTCAATGGGATCCTATTTTGCCCTACTTGTTTATCATGTGTGCAGATGTGTTGTCAGCGATAATTAGGAGAGAAATTCATACAGATAACATTCACAGAGTTAAAGTCAGTCGTGGTGCGCCTCAAGTTAGCCACTTATTTTATGCTGATGATAGTATTTTCTTTACCATGGCAACAATGGATGAATGCATACAATTGAAGAATATTTTGGGGAAGTATTGTTGGTATTCTGGTAAGAGCATAAACTTCCAGAGATCTGAGATCTTCTTTAGCCTAAGGGTTGAAGCGACCTCACGGAATGTTATTGCAACTAAACTAGAGGTCCGTGAAGCATCAAATCAAACAAAATATTTAGGACTCCCATTTATTATTGGAAGAAAGAAAAAAGACGTGTTTCAATCTGTTCTTGATAACAACGAAAGAAGATTGCTGGCTGGAAAGAGAGAAATTTTTCAATAAGGGGAAAAGAAGTTCTATTAAAATTCGCTGCTCAAGCAATGATGTATGTTATGAATCTTTTCCTCTTACTAGATGTACTAATAGACGAGATTCATCGTGCTTTTAATCGCTTTTGTTGGGGACATAGAAATAAGGAAAACCCTATACATGGGCTTCATGGGAGTCGATGTGCATCTCTAAATATTATGGAGGCTTGGGTTTTCGTCATATGAAGGGTTTTAATAAGGCTCTCCTCGCAAAGCAAGGCTGGAGACTTATCACAATGGAAGGATCACTTTCAGCGAGAATTCTTAAGGCAAGGTATTTTCCACGAGGTTGTTTCTTAGATGCAAGGATCGGCCATAAACCGAGTTTTATATGGCGGAGTTTATGTTCAGCACGAGACATCATACGAAAAGGCCAAAGATGGAATGTTGGAAATCGTATGAAAGTAAGAATTTAGGAAGACCATTGGTTACATGATTACAGAACACTTCATCACCACCCTCAAAATTTTGAATATAATGTTGTTAATGATCTTTTAGACAGTACTACACAAGGGTGGAATCAGGAACTCCTGTTACAATTATTTCCCCGCCAAATTGCCACTAGGATTTCATGTGTTCACATTAATCCTGCCGAGTGCGACTTCCTTTACTGGGATGCTTCTCCAAATGGAACATTCACCTGTAAATCTTCCTATTGGATCGCAACTCAATGCATAGATTGCCTCCAAGAATCACACCATGAACAAAAATATTTGAAGGCCGTCTAGTTAGCAAGTGTTCCTAGTAAGGTAAAGATCTTTGTATGGGGAGCTTGTATGAATCTGGTCCCCACTATAAGCAATCTTATTACCAGAGGTCTAGTTCCTAATTCCTTTAATTGTGTTCATTGTTCGGCCCCTATCGAAGACATTAGACATGCATTATTCCTTTGTGATTGGGTTCGAGATATATGGGCTGCCATGGAGTTAAATGATTTCACTAACCAGTAGAGGTGGCAATCTTGACCCAAATATAAAAGAATGGGTTTAATTGGGTCATTTTTTTAAATATTTGGGTCATTTGGGTCTTTAAGTTAAATGAAGTTTGGGTCCAATGGGCTTTTAAACATACTTTTAAATTAAATGAATGGGTCCAATGGGTCATAGGAATGGGTCGAATGGGTCGACCTAGTTAAACTTTAACCTAATTAGTTATAACTTCTTAAAAAGTGATATACTCTAATCATAACTTTTTTTTACGTTTATACGGTTTTTGGACGTTTTCATCTGTTTTTTACGTTTTCGTCAAATTTCTTACGTTTTCGTCCGTTTTTTTACGTTTTCGTCAGATTTCTTACGTTTTCGTCAGATTTCTTACGTTTTCGTCTGTTTTTTTACGTTTTCGTCCGATTTCTTACGATTTCGTCCGTTTTTTTACGTTTTCGTCATATTTCTTACGTTTTCGCCCCTTTTTTTACGTTTTCGTCCGATTACTTACGTTTTCGTCTGTTTGTTTACGTTTTCGTCCGATTTCTTACGTTTTCGTCTGTTTTTTTACGTTTTCGTCTTTTTTTTACGTTTTCGTCCGATTTCTTACGTTTTCGTCTGTTTTTTTACGTTTTCGTCTGATTTCTTACGTTTTCGCCCGATTTCTTACTTTTTCGCCCGTTTTTTACGTTTTTGTCAGATTTCTTACGTTTTCGTCTGTTTTTTTACGTTTTCGTCCGATTTATTACGTTTTCGTCTCTTTTTACGTTTTCGTCTGATTTCTTACGTTTTCACGGCCCCATTTTTTTTACGCTTTTCGTCCGATTACTTCACGTTTTCCTTCGCCTGTTGTGTTTAACGTTTTTCGTTCGATTTTACTTACTTTCCGTCTGTTTTTTTACGTTTTCGTCTCATTTCTTAAGTTTTCGTCTGTTTTTTTCGTTTTCGTCTGATTCTCTTTAATCGTTTTCCCCCCCCCGATTTCTTACTTTTTTTTTTTTCTATTCGCCCGATTTTTTTTTTTTTACTTTTTTTCCTCAATGTCTTTCTACGTTTTTCCGACCGTTTTTTAAGTTTTCGTCCGACTATTAATTACTATTTCGTCTCTTTTTCTCTTTATCTTTCGTTTTTCGATCTCCCGATTATATCTTTATCGTTTTTTCTCCGATTTCTTACGTTTTCCCGCCCGTTTTTTTTTTTACTGAGTTTTTGTCAGTATTTCTTATCGGTTTTTGTCAGATTTCATACGTTTCGTCCTTATTTTACGTTTTTCGGCCGTCTTTTAACGTTTTCGTCCCGATTTTATACGTTTCTCGTACTCATTTTCGTTTTCCAGCCAGAGCCCATTTTTTATACGTTTTTGTCAGATTTCTTACGTTTTTTGTCAGATTTCGTACGCTCTTCGTCCGTTTTTTTATGTATTCGTTCCGCTTTAACTCGTTTTGTCCGATTTATTACGTTTTCGTCTCGTTTTTTCGTTTTCGTCCATTTTATAAACTTTTGACCGATTTGTTACATTTCTTCCTCCGATTTCTTACGTTTTCGCCATTTTTTTACGTTTTTGTCAGATTTCTTACGTTATTATTTTTGTCAGATTTCTTACTCTTTTCTTCCGTTTTTTTTACGTTTTCGTCCGTCTTTTAAAACGTTATCCGTCTCTTTTTTTTTTTTCGTTTTCTGGTCCGATTTCATAATTTTTCGCTCCGATTTTGTTCTACGTTTTCGAGTCCGAATTCCTACGTTTTCGCCTTTTCTTTCTCGTTTTTGTCAGATTTCATCAAGTTTTTGTCTTTTTTTTTTAACGTTTTCCGTCCGATTCTTCCACGTTTTCCGTTCGATTTTTATTTTTTTTCTTACGATTTCGTCCGATTTCTTATGTTGTCCGTCCGATTTTATATTACGTTTCTTATATTTTTCGTCCAATTTTCTTTACCGTTTATACGTCCTTTATATTATTCGTTTTTAGAAAAAGAAAAAAACAAAAAAGACAGACGAAAATGGATGGAAACGAAAGAAAACAAAAGAGAACGTACGAAAACAGACGTAAATGTAAAAAACGGACGAAAACGTAAGAAATCGTACGAAAACGAAAAAATGGACGAAAACGTAAGAAAACAGACGAAAACGTAACAAAACTGACGAAAACGTAAGAAAACGGTCAAAAACGTAAAAAAAACTGACGAAAACGTCAGAAATCAGACGAAAACGTAAAAAATCGGACAAAAACGTAAAAAAACGTACGGACAAAAACGTATGCAAACGTAAAAAACGGACAAAAACATAAAAAAAATTGATGAAAACGTAAAAAACGGACGAAAACGTAAAAAAACGGACGAAAGCGTAAGAAAACGGACGAAAACATAAGAAATAACGTAAAGAATCGGACGAAAACGTATCAAAACGGACGAAAATGTACGAAAATGGTCGAAAACGTATGCAAACGTAAAAAAACTGACGAAAACGTAAGAAATCGAACGAAAACGTAAGAAATCGGACGAAAACGTAAAAAAAGGACGAAAACGAACGAAAACGTAAGAAATCGGACGAAAGCGTAAAATATGGACGAAAACGTAAGAAAACGGACGAAAACGTAACAAAACGGAAGAAAACGTAAGAAAATGGTCAAAAACGTAAAAAAACTGATGAAGACGTAAGAAATCGGACGAAAACGTAAGAAATCGGACAAAAATGTAAAACAAATCGGACAGAAACTGTAAGAATAAACACGTAAAAAACCGGTTACGTAAACGTAAGAGAAAAACGGACGAAACTTTTAACAAACGTAAATAAATCGGACTAAAATGTTAAAAAAACCTTCGAGAAATCACGGTCAAAAAACCATATGAAAACGAAAAAAACGGACGAAACTAAGTAAAACTACGTCGAAAACGTAAAAAACGTAACAAAAAATATGACGAAAAACGTAAAAAACAAAGTAAAAAACGGACGACTAGACAAGTAAGAATCGGATCGAAAAACGTAAAGAAATTTGTCGAAAACGAAGAAAAATATTGACGAAAACGTGAAAAAACTGATGAAAAACGTAAAAAAAGGGCCGAAAACTGTAAAAAACGAACTGAAAACGTAAAAAAAACGGACAGACAATCTAAAAAAGCTGTCAAAAACGTAGTAAAAAGTTCAAGAAAATGTATGTAGAAAACACCATAATTTAGTAGGTCGACCCAACCCAAACCGTTTGACCCATGACCCGTTAGACCCATTTTTAAAACATGACCTGTTTGACCCATTGACCCATTGGACCCATAACCCATTTGACCCATGACCCAAACCAACCCAACCCAACCCATTTGCCACCTCTACTAACCAGGTAGTAGATATATCCATTGAAGAAATGTTAGGTGCTATAAAAGAGAGTAAGAATGACACGTTTGAGCTGACGCTGATGGTAATGTGGAGGATATGGTGTGCAAGAAACTCCAAAGCTCACGAACAAGGAGATCTTGAAAAGAATAAAGTGAGAGAATCTTCTTACAGGATGCTGCAAGAATTTTCCCGAGTCAATCACCAAACCGTAGCACTCACAGATCCCCGTCATGCACCCTTGCGAGCTTGGTCTGCCCCAAGTTATAGAGTGACAAAAATCAACTGTGATGCTGGGGTTCTAGGAAACGATGGTGTATCAGGATGTAGATTTGTGTGACAACCCGAGAATTTCCGTTCAAAAAGTTAACTGTTTCT
Organism: Tanacetum coccineum; assembly: GCA_026074375.1. NCBI lineage: Eukaryota > Viridiplantae > Streptophyta > Magnoliopsida > Asterales > Asteraceae > Tanacetum > Tanacetum coccineum. The sequence continues at coordinate 11,446 of BQNB010017977.1, forward strand.
GTGTAGTAATTTGAATTTTTAAAAGTTTCGTTGAGCTTTTCCGTTTAACCGGAAAGTTATTTCGTTATTGTCTGAGAATCGTCTCCGGGAGCGAACCGGGACACCAAATGTTGTAGTATTTTGGCAATAGCCACATTTTTATGTTTTAGAGCAATATTTAAAATTTTGTAATTTTCAGTGTTACCGTTACTCGTTTCGTTATTTACGTGATTCGTGGAATTTAACTACACTTTGTTGAGCATGCATGCTTGGAAATTAATTCATCAACTAGCACTATATCCTAGAATGTGGAATTTAACTACACTTTGTTACACATACATATGTATACATAGGATTCAAAAATTTCAAAATCAAATCACTAGACAAGCTTGCAAGGTTTATGGAAAGGACTATATTTTTAAAACGTACCCTTAGAGGTCGTTCTTTATGCTTTGTACTTGAGATATTCGATAACGTCACGCCCCCGGACACTAAATCGGACGGGACCCTATTTGGGGGTGTGACAGATTGGTATCAAGAGCCAAGGTTATAGAGAACCAGGTAGTATAAACTAGTCTGGACTATAACTAGTATTTGATCCTACGTGATTATGTGCCTTACGTGATTTTACATAGTATAACCTTATGTATACGTACTACGTAAATAATATATATGTATTAAATACTAAGTATAACTAATATTACTATAAGTATTTCTTATTCCATCCCATCATGCTGTACCCGATGACCCGCATATTCATTCATTCATTTTGCATTCATTCAGTTACCCATTCACCCGATCATATGTTTGCATCATGCATGGATGATATAAAAATGATTTATATAAACTTTGCTTGTGCAGGTCATGGCTATCTCAGTTATCTCAATTTCATCGGATTCATTTGAGGATAGTGTGGGGACACCGGTTAGACGAGTTATTTTGTTCGGCACTATCCCTACTACTATTCTCGACACCACACCAGTGATTACTCTACCCATTACTCAGACTGACACTACAGTGATACCCACAGAGATACCTATCATAGCACCTACTATACCACCATCCCCAAACTATACACCAGCATCTCTTGATTACTCACCTGCATCTGATACAGAGTCTGACCCATATGAGGATCCATCATCAGATCATATACCATCATTACCAGCTATCTCACCATTTTTATCATCGACCAATGACACCACAGACGGTGATACACCTGATACACCACCATTACCTACCCATGGTACGCCTTTTACTGAGATTACCTCTTCTACCCAGAGATCACCTGTCATACCTCGTTGTCGAGTTATGATTCTAGCACTGGGGCAGCCTATTCCTCATGGTCGACCGTACCGCTACCATCCTAATGGGCTGGTACATATGATGACTGCGAGGAAGAGGGTTGGACCGATACCTATTCAGCAGCTTAGTATGAGACATTCTGTCGATCATTCTTCATCAGATTATTTTTCTCCAGATGATTCAGCTTGAGATTCTTCTTCAAATTGATCATCAGAGGCATCATTAGATTTTCATTTGGATGCTTCATCTGATTCTTCATCGAGACACTCATTGTCAGATCATTCTTCTCTCGATTTACCAAGTACTTCTGCGGGGCCATCTCACAAGAGACGTAGGTCCCCTATGACATCTGTACCTGCATTACCACCTGTATCCGGAGCTCTATCTCCTGTCCGTGCTGATTTGATACCATCGCCTAAGAGGGTTAGGGATTCTGGATATTTGGCAGATGTAGAGGTAGATCATAGAGAGACTAGTTTGAGGGATGATGTTATTGTCAGGGGTAGTGATGAGCCTCACTTAGAGTAGGATATCGATCCAGAGATTCAGGCAGAGATTGATGAGTGTATTGCTTACGTGGATGCTCTTAGGGATAGAGAGATTGATGCTAGAGTTGTAGTTAAGACTGTTGATCAAGAGGAGAGTGAGACGGGTGCGAGGGGCCTGGTTAAGGTTAGAGTTGAGAGGGTTACGCATCCTGCGATGCCAGAGGATACCCCTGAGCCTGCTCAAGAGAAGAGAGTTGTAGAGTGTAAGTATGAGACTTTGGGGAGCCTAGTGCAGAGGTTCCATGATCACACAGTGGCTATCCTAGTCCATCGCGTACAGGTTATTGAGGGAGTCCAGAGGGAGCAGGAACACAAGATTGTTGGGGTTGAGTCGGAAGTCACTGCCTTGACTGAGATGATTGCTGAGTTGGAGAGGGATAACAAGAGGCTCAGAGACACCGCGAGTGTTGAGAGTTGACCGACTCCAACGCGGTATGTCACATATGCAGAGAGAGCTGAGGCATATACGACGACTTTGATTTTATGATCGAGTGAGAGTTGGAAGATTTGAGGCGTGTGCTAGGAAGCACATGGGCTACCATCCTTAGATGTGTTCATTAGTGTTGCAATATTGATCAGTAGCGTCTAGTGACGACCGCAGTGTTAGAAACTCGTATTTTTTGTATTTTGAAAACAATGTGATGTAATCACTAATGTTCGATGATATGAAATTGATATTTATCTATGATATGATGTCATGATTTGACTTACTTATGCTTTTTGCGTCATGCATTATGGGGTTTCCATGAATATATTTTGATCATGTATTTTCTATGTGAATTAACCATAAATTTTATTTAACACCGTTAGTGATCTCGCAACACCTAGAAATCTCATCGAGTGTTACGTTGTTATGTTGTAGGAAGATGGACTCCTAAAACCGATCGGGAGCATCATGACTCATGAGGAGGATTTGACGAATTGTTACTAACCGAGTAAGCTTAAAGAGATGGAGGCTCGTGAAGCCGCAAGGACCCTTGAACCCCTGAATGAGAATGAGGACGAACAAGAAGGTGAGAATGAAGGAAATGGGAATGGAGGTAACGGAGGAAATGGGAATGGAGAAAACAGAAATGGAAATAGAAATAGGAATCATGGTATGTGTTAATACAAAGTAAACCGTAAAAACGTTTATCTTTATATTTTACGATCTCACTTTGTTTTATCGATAAAACTCAAAACATTAAACTTTGCAACAACAAACTCTAAACGTTTCTAAGCCAATAGTTTTCTAACACACCAAAACACTTTATAAAAACAACATTCTTCTCAACCTATCTTGCAATTTTCTAAAAATGATCTTAAACACCTTTTTCATAAACTTTACCCTAAATACAAAATATTTTTTCACAAAAAATATTTCCTCATAAAACTTCCTTCCCACTCATAAAATCTGATCAAAAGATTCTATTTATTATTATATTAGTTTAAATGTTAAAAAGTCAAAGCTTATTTCTGAGTACTGTTTGCCGGTGCTCTCAACTTTACATACCGGTGCCTTTGGGAAACAGCACCGGCAGTTCTGGCAAACAGTAAAATGTTTAGCTATAAATACCAACTCATTTCTCTTAATTACACACACTTCTTAATACAATTTTCTTTCTAAATAATCAGTGTACAACTAATCTTCTATGTCTATTTCTCACTTGTTCGAGGCATTTATCATTTCTAACCAATTTTCTTCTCTCTAGATCTGGTTACCACTGATCTTCTCCTATATTCTACTCTACTCTAATGCTTCTTGTAGATCCTTCATGACGTTGTCGTTTGCGACACCAAAAGGTCTTCTATGGACAAGTTCGCCAAAATCTCTTGAAGCTTGGATCTATCTTCCATCTTGTGGCAAGCTTCTATGTCTCAAGATCTTCTTCATCTTGTCTTCAATCTTCAAAAAAAATATCTTAGAAATGGCTAGATTTTGTTTGGTAACGTTGATGTAAAAACAATATATATGTGTATGTTTGGTACCTAGTAAAGGATAAGCATTGGTGATGTGACGAAGGGGTTTAGGATTTAAATAAGGGGTGTTGTAATGTGCAGTGGCAAATGGTGAATGGTTCTAATATGTGGAAACCCTTGTCTAGTGTTTAACTTTAGGATCGTTGAATGAAAACGATTAAGTAACGTTGTGTGGCTTCTCCACCGGTTAAAGGAGATTTGGTGATTAGTGTATTCGAACTCTCGAGTAGGTGACTCGGGGAGTGGAGTAGGGCAAGGAAGGAGTCCTTGTAGCCGAACCACTATAAATAACAGGGCTTTATCCTTTTACATTATTGCTCGACAATTATTGATTTTAAACAGGAATGGAGGAAATAGAAATAGAGGGAATAAAGGAAATGGAAATGGAGGGAATGGAGGGAATAGAGGAAATAGAAATAGAGGGAATGGAGAAAATAGAAATAAGAATCATGGCATGAACTATGGAGGCTTCATGCCAGTGGCTCGGGAGTGCACGTTCCAAGACTTCTTGAAGTGCAAGCCACATAATTTCTCAGGAACTGAAGGCGTTGTCGGATTGACCCGCTGGTTTGAGAAAATGGAGACTGTGTTCAACATCAGTAATTGTCCATCGAAGTACCAAGTGAAATATGCTACATGCACACTGCCGGACAATGCTTTGACTTGGTGGAACTCCCATAAGAGAAAAATTGGTGTTGATGCTGCATATGCCATGAAATGGGCTGGACTTATGAGGTTGATGACAGAAGTGTACTGTCCGAGGAATGAAATCCAGAAGATGGAGACTGAATTGTGGAATCTAACTGTGAAAGGAAACGACTTGACTGCTTACACACAAAGGTTTCAGGAGTTGATTTTGTTGTGTACTAGAATGGTCCCCGATGAGGAGGACAAGGTTGAGAAATTCATAGGAGGTTTACCCGATAACAATCAAGGAAATGTTATCGCTGCTAAGCCCACTAAACTTCAAGATGCAATTTGCATTGCCAACAACTTAATGGACCAAAAGCTAAAGGGATATGCTAGAAGTGCTGAACACAAGAGAAGGTTAGAGAACAATCCTAGAGATAATCATGGGCAGCAACTAGTTTTTAAGCGGCAAAACGTTAGAGGCCAGAATGTGGCAAGAGCTTACACGGCAGGGAACAATGACAGAAAGGGTATGTTGGGTCTCTCCCCTACTGCAACAACTGCAAGTTACACCATGAAGGGCTGTGTACTATAAGGCGTGGAAACTGTAAGAAGGTTGGGCACCTGACTAGGGATTGTACGGCTGCTGTTACTCCAAACACTCAAAGAGCCATAGTTGGGAATCAGCCGGGTGTTGTTTTTCATGAGTGTGGAAGGCTGGGACATTTTAGAAAGGATTGTCCTATGTTAAGGAATCAGAACCGTGGAAACCTGACAAGAAACAAGAGTGGAAACAAGACTAGAGGTAACGAAGCTACAACAAGGGCTTACACCATTAGTGGAGGAGGAACAAACCCTGATTCCAACGTTGTCACGGGTACATTTCTTCTTAATAACTGTTATGCTTCTATGTTATTCGACTTGGGCGCCGATAGGAGTTTTGTGTCATCTACCTTTAGTGCTTTGCTTGATGTTGCACCATCCACTCTATACACTAGTTATGCCATAGAACTTACCGATGGAAGAATTTCAGAAATAAATGTTGTTCTTAGAGGTTGCACGTTAGGATTATTAGGTCATCCGTTCGACATAGATCTAATGCCCGTAGAACTTGGTAGTTTCGACGTCATCATTGGTATGGATTGGTTGGCGAAGTACCATACGTTGATTGTTTGTGACGAGAAGGTTGTTCGTATACCTTATGGAGATGAAGTGTTGATTATACGAGGTGATGATTGCAACGGCAGAAGTAGGCTGAACATCATATCATGTACGAAGACCCAGAAGTATATTCAGAAGGGATGTCAAGTCTACTTAGCGTAAGTTACATCCAAGAAGGCTGAGGATAAGTCAAAGGAGAAGCGACTTGAGGACGTCCCAATCGTACGGGAATTTCCAGAATTCTTTCTAGAAGACTTGCTTGGACTGCCACCAGCTTGACAAGTTGAATTTCAAATCGAGTTAGTCCCTGGTGATGTACCTGTAGCACGAGCCTCGTACCGATTAGCACCAGCCGAAATGCAAGATTTATCCACTCAGTTGCAAGAACTTTCTGCCAAAGGATTTATAAGACCCAGTTCCTCACCCTGGGGAGCTCCGGTTTTGTTTGACAAAAAGAAAGATGGTTCTTTTCGGATGTGTATCGACTACTGTGAACTAAACAAACTTACTATGAAGAACCGATACCCACTTTCAAGGATCGACGACTTGTTTAATCAACTACAAGGGTCAAGAATCTACTTTAAGATCGACCTGAGATCTGGTTATCATCAACTCAGAGTTCGTGATGAAGACATTCCCAAGACTGCATTTAGGACTCACTATGGTCACTACGAGTTCCATGTAATGCCGTTTGGTTTGACTAACGCACCAGCGATATTCATGGATTTGATGAATTGGGTGTACAAACCGTACCTAGATAGATTCATGATTGTATTCATCAATGATAATTTGATCTAATCCAAGAGCAGAAAGGAGCATAAAGGGCACCTTAAGTTGATTTTGAAGTTATTAAAGGAGGAGGAGTTGTACGCCAAATTTTCAAAGTGCGAATTTTGGCTGTCAAAGGTACAATTTCTCGGTCACGTGATTGATAATGAAGGCATTCACGTTGATCCTACTAAGATTGAGTCTATCAAGGATTGGGCGTCACCCAAGACTCCCACCGAGATTCGTCATTTTTTAGGTTTGGTCGGTTACTACCGACGATTTATCAAAGGTTTCTCAAAAATCGCTAGGCCTATGAAGAAGTTGACTCAGAAAAGCATGAAGTTTGATTGGGAAGAAAAGGCAGAGGCTGTGTTTCAGCTGTTGAAACAAAAACTATGTAGTGAGTCGATTTTGGCTTTACCAGAGGGAAGTGAGAACTTCGTGGTATACTCTGATGCTTCGCATAAAGGGTTGGGCCCGGTTTTAATGCAGCGAGAGAAGGTCATAGCCTACGCATCCCGCCAACTCAAGGTTCACGAGAAGAACTATACTACACACGACATAGAGCTTGGTGCAGTAGTGTTTGCCTTGAAGATGTGGAGACACTATCTGTACGGTACAAAGTGCGTCGTGTTCACTAATCATAAGAGCTTGCAACACATTCTCGATTAGAAGGAGCTGAACATGAGAAAACGACGTTTGTTAGAGTTATAGAGCGACTACGACTATGAGATTCGATATCACCCAGGAAAGGCAAACGTGGTGGCTGATGCCCTGAGTCGAAAGGAAAGAAGTAAGCCGCTACGAGTTCGGGCCTTAGATATGACTATAGGGTTAAATCTTCCTAAGCAGATTTTGAATGCTCAATCGGAAGCCAGAAAAGAAGAGAACTTCATCAACGAAGATTTGCATGGCATGATCAACAAGCTAGAACCACGTGCTGACGAAACGTTATGTTTGAACAATTAAAGTTGGATTCCGTGTTTTGGTAACCTAAGAGCTTTGATTATGCATGAGTCTCATAAGTCAAAGTATTCCATCCATCCTTAAGAAGCTGTATTGGTGGCCTAACATGAAAGCAGAAATTGTCACTTATGTCAGCGAGTGTTTAACGTGTACCAAGGTTAAGGTAGAATATCAAAAGCCGTCTTGTTTGTTGGTTCAACCAGAGACCCACAATGGAAATGGGAGAATATAGCAATGGACTTTCTGACTAAGTTGCCAAAGATGGCAGCCGGTCAAGACACAATTTGGGTAATCGTTGATCGTCTCACTAAGTCTTCTTATTTCTTGCCTATGCGAGAAGATGATACGTTAGAGAAGTTGACGAGACAATACTTGAAGGAAGTAGTCTCAAGGCATGGAGTGCCAGTTTCGATCATCTCTGATCGCGATGGGAGATTTACTTCACATTTTTGGAAGTCCCTTAATAAAGCATTAGGTACTCGATTGGATATGAGTACAGGTTACCATCCATAGACCGATGGTCAAAGTGAGAGAACCATTCAAACATTGGAAGACATGTTGCGTGCCTGTGTACTCGACTTTGGAAAAGGTTGGGATAGACACTTACCATTGGTGGGATTTTCATATAACAACAGTTACCATACCAGCATTAAGGCTGCTCCGTTTGATAATTTGAATTTTTAACATTTCGTTTAATTTTTACGTGTAACCGGGAAGTTATCCTGTTACAATCTAAGAATCATCTCCGGGAGCGAACCGTATTGTATTTCATCATAGTCTTTCGTCATTGGACGCGTTTTTACGCTTTTAATTAATATTTAAAATTTCATAATTTTTCGTGAAGTCGTTAGTCATTTTCGTTGTTTATGTAATCGGTTAAGTATCGTAATGCATGTATGCATAGAACCTTGATAAGTCCTTCCTTACAAAGTGGCACTTGTATAAGTCCTTCCTAGACTACCATTCGCGGATCATTTCGGTCCCCTCCTTACCCTTGTACTCGGCCGAAAAAGACCATACACCAAGTCTAGGTGCATTCCATCCTCTACCAACTTATATACTTCTAACCTCATTTGTTTATCATTCTTTCAATAGCAAATTCTCTCACTAGAAAAACACACATACTTTTACTTTATTTTCTTTCTTGTTCGAACCACCAAGCACACCCAAATCCATTTCTTTTTGATCTTTGATCAAACCATTTAAAGATATATTGTTCGAGGTTGATTGTTATTTCATTCGGGTATTTTATAAACAACGTTTGGGTTGTTCTTAGTTTTAATCAACTTTCGTCGTGTTTTCTTATAAGTCATCTCTTCTTTTTCATAAATGAGTTGTACTTTTGCATTCGTATGATCATTCCGAAAAAGGTGTACCAAGCGGATCATTGTGAAAATCATTACCTATTTTTCTATAAAACTACAAGTCTCAAAGTTTAATATTTTTATTTATAAATGGAAGAACATAAAAAGTAGTTGTACTTTTGCACTTAAAAGTTCGTTGTGACTATTTTGATATATATATTGTTATTACTACGGCTATATCATTTATTTGAGATTTATCGTATAATGAGTTTAAATATTGTTGGCGAAGGGATTAAGTTAGATGTTGGATTTGTCGGAAGTGTAAATTGAAAGTCGAAGAGGTTTAGGTTTAGAAGGGATTTGTTGCAATATTTGCGGTGTTGTCGAAAATCGATCGGATATTCTTTCGAGCCAATAAAAGATGTACTTTTATAAAACAGATACTTTCACGAGTCGAGACGGATACAAATGGAAAGTTGATATTTTTAGAAAGGTCATGCTGAAATCTTATAAACTTTATAAATGCGTCGAAAAATATACTTTTATTATCAAAATGATAAAATGAAGAATGATGTTAAGTGTCGAGTTTGGGTCAACATTTTTAGTTATTGAGTCAACGTTGATGTGTCGGGACACTAAAAGACGAAATGCACTAAAAGACAAAATACACTAAAAGATGAAATACACTAAAAGATGAAATACACTAAAAGACAAAATACACTAAAAGACAAAATGCACTAAAAGACAAAAATACACTAAAAGACAAAATATTTTCAAAAGATATTTCAAAACGTCGAGACTTGTCAAAACTTATAACTTTCGAAAGTACGTTTTAAAAAGGGATACGCCTTGTCTACTCGTGCACTTCACGGAATGACCAGTTCTTTTGCGTTAAGCGTTATTCGTTGTACATCATTCTTAAATGACGACTATATGATAGGTTGTCACTAGAACCGTGAGATTCATTTTCACTTGATTGATTCCTTTTGATCCACTACTCGTATAAGGTGAGTTCATAGCCCCACTCTTTTACTCGTTTTGACTAAATGTTTTATAACTTGGTGTGAAAAAATTTCTATGTTTTTAAAAACTAAACACAAGTACTTTACGTAAGATTTTCTCCCCTTTTTAACAGTGTTGACTAAGTAGCTTTAGACCACTACTAAACGTACTATTATCCCGAACTATCCTGAACTGTCAATCTCTTTGCAAGGAAGGGACCCGGTCGAGGGAGCGCGAATGAATAAATAGATCTATTAGGACTAATTATCCCTATCTGGGTGAGTAGCGCTCACTACCCCACGGGCGCCCGATAAACAGATATATGTCATGTCGTACTGGTTAGGTTGTCTTTGGTCAGACACCTGGAAGGGCAAACAAATACTTATAAACATTACATGCTATCTTGCGTAATTAGCTTCAGTGTCATGAGCTTAGTGCAACGTAAATACTTTTATGTGAAGTTGTATCTGTTATAACTGTCGCATACGTTTTGATATCTTGTGGTCTACTATAACAACGTTTAAACTAAACCTATGAATTCACTCAACTTTATGTTGACGTTTTAGAGCAAGTTATTCTCAGGTGCGTAGCATGGATGTTGTTGCTTTGACTTAGGTGAAGTCCTATTTGCCTGTACCCGGTTTTACTAGAGGAATTATCTATGTCTTTAAATACCCGTTGTTGAACAATATTTAAGCTTCCGCATTTTACTTTGAACTTTTAAATTTAATCGATGTAAAAATCATATTATTATTTATTTTAAAACTTTGCAACGGTGTTATGTTTTCAAACGTACCCTTAGAGGGTCTTCTTTATGGTTTGACTTGAGATGCTTTAATAAAGGTCACGCCTCCGGACACGAAATTTCCGTCCCCAGGCCCGTCCTAGGGGACTGACAAAATTCTCTCTTCCTCGTGTTTTCATGATTTCTAGAGCTCTACAATTCTTCTTGCCCAAAGTTACCATTTTTAAGGACAATTAGTAGCATTCACTTTAGACCTTCAAATCCAACTCTTTGACCATTTACATCCAACTTCCCCTCTCTCTGCCTGTCCTCTTGATGAATCTCCTAGCTCTAATTGTCAGCATGGCAATTTTCCCATTGAAATCCATATCTTTTAGGTCATCAGGAACAATTGTTCTAGATCCCTAATGCAATTGAGGAGAATTTTTTGGCTGAACTACTGGAAAGTAAGATCACAGCATCACTAAGGTTATCTCCAGATGTAGTAATACTTTGAGTATGAGCAGCACTAACTCCATAAGTAGTGTTATCTGCTTCATTTGTGTTGCTGTTGTTGTTGCTGTTAGTGCTGTTGGAGGACACAAAAGCCACATTTTGTGAATTTTGGCTTGTTTTGATTCCTTGACCTGACAATTCATGTTCATATATCTTTAAGTTGTTGTAACAAGTCATCCAAACTGATGGTTTCTATTATCCTCTTTGTTCCTCCATATCAAAACCATGAAGCTCCATTCAGAGGAAGACTTCTCAACATTTTTAACGTTCATGCCCTCTAGTTGGTGTAATAACTTCGACTTGAATCTCCAACTGACAATAAGTTTTGCAACTATTAAAAGTTTAATCTAATGTTTCTGAACTTGATCCTGCAAAGTTTCTCATAATGTTGCTTGAGTAAGAGTTCTCTGAACTTTCTTAATTCCGTTTTTCCTCATACCTCTTCTCAATGGCATCCCATTAGCAATTTTGCAATCTTTAAAGAATGGAACATCAGTTGATCCTTATTTGGGTAGTCGCCATCAATAAAGTTCCTCTAGCTTTCTATAATCCTCTTGTCCCCCTGCTTTTCTTTTGCCAGAAGAGTGGTGGTTTATGAATCGAGCTCGAACTTCTCTAATAGTTCTCTTCAGCACTTTGTTACCATTCAGAATTACTTCCCAGGGGAAGTAATCAGTCAGAGAAAGTATTGTTCTATCCTCATTTACCAGAGATCATATTCTCCTAGGTTGAGGATAGGGATCATGCAGTCAGAGTTGGTAGAAGTAAGTTCCCTGCCACCATTCACAGAAATTAGATTTCTAGTATGTTTTGTTGTTTCTTCTAATCAAGCTTCACACAAGCTCTGATATCACTTGTTGATCCCAATGAACAATCTGGACTCCTTAGCTTGATGTAAAGGTTTTAGTCTCCTTAGGATAAAACTAAAAGAGCACTAGACTGAAACTTTGAGTGTCTGATATAAACTATGCGGAATCTAGTTTTAAACCACAAGAAGAATAAAGAAAAAAGTATGTTTTGAGATACAAAATACAACCAAAATATTAACTTCAATATTTAATACAACACTCCTTTGACAGTGTTAGGGTTTAACAAACCTTGAAGCTTGAATAACTTGAAAACTGATATGATGTGATTGTAAGTTTTCTAACTATGTCGTTAGGGTTTCCTTTTTATACAATATGGAACCCTAATGGGCTTAACACAAACGCAGATATAATGATAATGCATATCTAATCTTAATTTAAACTCATGCATATCTATAATAGCAGTATTAACTATAAAGACTAACAGTACTAACTATACGGCAGTACTAACTAATAAAGTACTAGACAGTAACTTAACTAATATAACTAACAGTACTAACTACTTAGTCTGTTTTCTTCAATCTTTAGCAGCAGCATCAACTCTGAACCAGCAGTAGTAAATTAGCACCAGCAGTAGTAACTCAGAATTCCCAACAACAACAACAATAATAATAAAAATAATAATAAAAAATAATAATAATAATAATAAAATATTTGCAAAATACATCCATGTGGTTTGCACTGCAAAACACATCCCTCGTCAGAAGATAACCGAAAAATATTTGCATCGTTCGTCCTCAGGGATGTATTATGTCTAACGTTTGCCTAACGAATGATGTAAAATGCCAAAAGTTTCTGACAGGGATGTATTGTGTAAGAAAGTGCAAACCACCACGTGGATTGTATTTTTGTAGTTTTACCACCTTAATTTTATGTACGACTTTAGTGCGCGGTTATTGTTTTTTGATTTTCAATTGGGAATCGCTATAACTGGTTAAGCTATCTAACGGGAGATAAGTTACATGACGTTGATGTATTCTGACGTCTTCTGTTAATATCTTATGGAAACGCCGCACAAAAGAAAGAAGTACGCGCGATAACATAAAATATTTTGATTTTCCTTATCACGCTAGCATAAACATGTCAACATTCGAGTATAGTTTATGTCTTGTTAGACAAATTGTCTAAAAGAATTAGACATTATAACAGTCCATTTTTGAAAATGTTAAATGTACACAACTGACGGACAACTAACTCACCAAGCGGTGCAGTAACTTGCAACCAACTTGATGCCACGTTGAACTAACAAGCTTAGCTCGTTACTGCACCAATTGGTCTAAGTATATAACAAGTGTTGGTCAATTAATTCTCTACTTTCAAGTTTTAACTATGTGAGAAGCTTTTAAAAGTAATATGGGATCGTATAGTTAATAAATATGGTAGAGCGCTCGCTTTGCATGCGAGAGGCACGGAGTTCAATCCCCCGCATCTCCATATCGATTTTTAAATATGTTCACGGTACTTTATTTTTTGAAAGCTAGAGTCACACACTGAACTATACATGGTGTGTTTGGCGCACAACGGTATTGCATTTAGGAGTTTTAATGATCTGCAACTATGTTATCAAACACTACTTTTGCTGACCTTTTTGGTTGAGGACATAACTCTTACGGACACTACTACACTATCTTATATTCATAAAATTTAGAATTTACTCATTTTATAAGGACTTCAAGATTAACCAACATGATAGTTGACTCGCCTTTGTGTTAGACTAGAGGTGACCATTGTAAACTAATTATTGTATAAATGATCAAATGTCCCAACCAAATCATAGTTGATAAGATCCTAATCTTGATCTACTATTAAAAAAAATGCCATTAGTAACAATTAAAAATCGTTGCTAAATTATGCATGTAGCAAGAAAATTGTTAACAAATTTATTTTTTAACAACAAAAAAATTAGTTGGTATTTTTACAAATGACCATAAATATTTGTTGCTAATTTAGCAACCACTAAGTAATTTCGTTGCATTCACAAATTAACGCCGGTCGAATTAAAAACTAACACCAATTGATGCTAATTCGATCGATACTAATTTGAGATTGCAACGAAATTTGCATAGTGGTTGTTAAATTAGCAACAAATATTTATGGTCATTTATAGAAATACCAACTAATTTTTTTGTTGCTAAAAAATTACAACTTTTTTAACAATTTTCTAACTAAAATTAGATGTTAAATGCATAATTTAGCAACGATTTTAAATTATTGCTAATGGCATATTTTATAGTAGTGATCTTGGGTTCTTACGATTTTACGATATTGTTAGGAATTATGTTTTCCTGAGTTAATAATGTTAGTGTTAGTTAGTTAGGACCGCTAGTACATTTGTTAGTACTGGTAGTAGAGTTAGTACTCTTAGTAGTAAGTTAGTACTGCTAGCATATATAGATAGTACTGCTTAAGTGATATGCATGAGATATATTAGAAATATATATGCATGATCACTTAACGCGTTTTGTAAGCTCATTAGGGTTTCCTTAATGTATAAAAGGAACCCTACGGCACTAGTTAGATACATATCACATAAGAGTTTTCACAAATATTCATAGTTAGTAATCTGTAACCTAACAGATTAATAGTAATCAAAAGTTCTGTTTTATTCATTGTTCTTCTTAGCAGTATACGTTAGATTACGCATAACTTATATTGGTTTCAGTATTATTAGTTTCTCTTGTATAGTTTGGATCTATCCATATTAGCATACCACCCTTAACAAGCTATGAAAGATCTATCAGACTGGATCTACAAGTGGTAGCAAGCTTGTAGAGAAAACTCTAAGTAAGAGAACCCAAAACACATCATTATAGACCTTTTAAGTTATGAATTAGTGAATCCTCTCAGATCTATTTAAGCGAAAGCAATGAAGAAAATCACCCACCACCCTCACCAAGTAGTAACACCACACAACAAGCCCCTCACTAATATACGTATCAACCATCAAACTCCTATTCGAAGACAAGTGAGTATGACATATGGGCTATGAAAATGGAACATTACTTGGCCCATACAAACTATCCTATATGGGAAGTCATACAAAGAGGAAATGGTCCTGTAAGTGTCTCAACAGATACAAAGAGACAAATAAAGTTTTGCCTCCAAAAAATAGAACTTCTGAAGAGAATTTTTAGCTAAGAGAGAGAAAAGAAAAGCAAGACCCTCCTTGCTTATTGCTAATACCAAAGACCATATTAGCAAAATTTCACAAGATACTGCTGCAAAAGAGATATGGGAAGCTATCTGATAAGTAAGAAATACACATATTTCTTTTTATACCAAAAATGACCTAAAAAGATCAGATTGTCAAAATGTATTTTGCTTGTAAGATTTGCTTGTTTTGTCATTTGTGATGTGTAAGTACGTATAACGCATAAATTCAAAAGAAAATGGTCAAAACCTGGACAAACAAGGACCATAAGTACGATAGAGTACACAAGAAGGCCAGGAAAGTTTCTAGCAAAGGTAAAAAAAGTCAACCTCGGTCAACCATTGGTCAGCCCACAAAAAGACAAAACCTTCAAAATGCCAAAAATGTCCTTAATATTAACACAATTTCACCAAAAGTCCCAAAAACCCTAACACCGTTAGTCCATAACTAACGGTTGTTAAATGTGTTTTATTAAACCTTTACCAAAGGCCAAAAATTTCCCCGGCCCAATCCCTTTTTACACAAACCCGAGCCCAAGTCAACGTTTTCAAAGACAGGGTCAAACAAATCATATAAAAGAAAAAAAAGGCGCGAAGTGAATTTACTATTCACCTTCGTCCCAACTTTACCCTGCTCGAATCAAAGGGGTTAAAATCTCAAACATCACACACCCATTCAAATCCATACATGACAAAATTATTCTAAAAACAACCAAGCCCAGCCTCAGCATCAAAAAGTCACTAATAGCTCATCTTGTTGCACAGATGACAAAGAATAACACTCGGGATTGCAAACAAACACATCAAAATGGGAAAAATTGCACTAAACTTAGTGTAAAAGAAGCACAACTACTCCAAAGATGTGGGATTGCCAGCTTGGCAATCCATGTGATATCATTTTGATCTAACGGTTACAAGAGGGTATTCAATGATTAGAAAGAATGGAGGATCATGATCAAGAGGAGCGTTTAACCAACTTCAGGACCTAGAAGCGTCCATCTCCTGCTATAA
Organism: Tanacetum coccineum; assembly: GCA_026074375.1. Taxonomy (NCBI): domain Eukaryota; kingdom Viridiplantae; phylum Streptophyta; class Magnoliopsida; order Asterales; family Asteraceae; genus Tanacetum; species Tanacetum coccineum. The sequence continues at coordinate 27,332 of BQNB010017977.1, forward strand.
ATACAAGCCTTGCTCACTTAAATTATCTATCTAGTTAGTCAGTAGTTTTTAGTAGCTTTTTATGTATTTTTTAATTCAGCTTATGTAATTTTCATTTTAATGTAATTTCAATTCTGTTTTTAGTCTATGTAACTTCAATTTCAATCATTGTACTCAGCTTTTTAATCAATGAAATCTTAGTTTATTTTGCAAAATCTGTTTTCACTATTTGTGCTCTTATATTTCAAAAGCTCTTATAAACTGTTTCATAAGCTCATACTACTCTTAAGCTATTAAAAGCTCATCATATACTTGAATTCTAACAGAATTGGATGGTTGCTCATAGAATTCAAGTAGGTAATAGTTCCTGAAGGTCAGGAGTTAGGATTAGCATAGGATTTGGAAATAAGCTTAAGCTATAAGCTTAAACTGTTTAAGCTCTATTGTGAGTAATTACCTCTGTTTAGCTAAGGTGGAGGTACACTTTCCTTTGCATTTTTAAGTTCTATCTTTAATTTTATAGCTTATCTGTTTACTTTTAGCTTAATTGTGCTTAATTGCAATGCTTTTCCATAGGTTAAAAATCTGCGTAATATTGCGTAGTAAATGTTTGTTTAATGTCTGAGAAAGTTACTTATTAGCTTAGATCTTAGTTTGCTAGTTATTTTATAAAAACTGTCAAAAATACTAAAAAAGAGTTGCATAGTATTATAGCTTTTAGTTTTTGCTTATTTGTTTTCTTAATATGTTCATTAGGTTAGTTAAAAGCTATTTGTTATCTGGTAGTTGAACTTTGAGCCTTAAATCTAATCTTCATAAGCTGAAAATGGATTTAAAGAAAATAAAAGGGTGTTTGGGTCCAAGCAGTACTAACTTGAAGTTAGTACTTGCATTAGAGCCCATTATTGTCCTTAAATTTTTTTTTAAATCTAATATTTAGGTTTATAAGAGTAGCATTTAATTGCTTGATTAGTTTAATTCTGATTTAATCAAAATTAGTTAATGGTAGATAAGATCTGTTAGGCTTAGTTCATTTAGCTTAGCAATTTAAGCCCTTGTCTGTTTAAGCTATTGAAATTGCTCACCTAGCCTGTGTTTTGGTGTTTTATAGAAGTAGAATCCAAGTCCTTAAGAAGAGCCATGCATCTTTGTTATTTTGAAGTTTTTTTATTTCAACTGGATCACAACAAAAATAACCAAACAGCCATTTTCTAGCCTAAATATCAGAGAGTAAATTTAGTTCTTAGGTCTTAATTTTTAGAATACAAGTAGATTATAGGATAGTGTACATCTTTTTGAATTTTCTTTTTAAAAATAAGCTAGTCTAGTTATCTATTTTTAAGCTTTAAATTAGCATTTTTGTCTTTTGAAATACTAAAAACATACTCAGTACATACTGAGTATATAAACAGTTTTCAGCTAGCTTTTTCTTAGATCAGTTGATTTTCAAAATAGATTTTAAAAGTTGTTTCTAATAGCCTTTAGGTCATTGTTTAAGCTGGTATAATCTAGGTTTCCATAAGGTTCCATTAGCTTATTAAAAATTAAGCTCAAAGTTGCCCTAAAGGCCTGTTTGGTATCCAGTTTGCTTATAAGTGCTTAATTTGATTTTCAGCTTATAGCCTGCTCTTTTTGCTTATTAGTTGCTTAGATTTGATTGTTAGATTTAATTGCTCATTAGGATAGTGATAAGCTGTTAGTAGCTTATTTAGTTCTAGTTTTGAGCTTAATCAAGTTTTTCTAGCTAGTTAGTTTAGTAAAAAGAAAATTTTCCTTTTTAGTCTAAACTGTCTGTTTTAAGCCATTTTTCAGCTTATTATCTTGTTTTCAAAAAAGTTGCTTTTATAAATTTAGCTTATTTTCATCTGCTTTACAACTTAGTTTAAAAAGTTTTTGCAAAAATTTAGGCCATGGGATTTGAACCCATGTCCTAGCCCTTAGCACACACTCGTCCCACAAACACATACACTGTCCAACGCGCCCTTGGGTCTTTTTCAAACACTCCTTGCTTTATTAATTTCTTAAACCCGTTTTCTTTTCCTTTTTATAAATATAAGTCGTAGCTTATTATAGGACCTTTAGAGCTTATTACGTCTGCTTATTTTTTAGGTTTTATTTTTATAAAATCAGGCATTTTGTTTTACACTTTTAGTAATTTCCCTAGAATTTTTAGGATTAGTTTTGTATTTTTAAACATTTATTTTTGTTAAAAACTTTAAAAAGTCATAAAAAATACAAAAATAATCAAAAAAAAATAATTTTCTTTTTTATAAAATTTTCTTTTATCATATTTTAGGCTTAGGATTTAAATTTACTTTCGTAGGGTTAGTATTTTGTAATTTCACTTTTTAAAGAACGGGATTTGATCCTCGTTCTCGTTTTCTTAGTTTTTAACTTTAATCATCCTCGGTTTAGGATTTTCTTAGCTTTTTCTTATAAATAGGATTAGGAAAAATTTAAAAATTATTTTAGAATTAGTTTTTGATAAATTGTCGCATTTTCTTTAAATTCGGTTATCGCTTTTATGCTTAATTGTTTTTCCTTTGAATGTTTTATGTGTTCTTAGAAATAGAAATAGATTATCAAATTAAAATTTTTGAAACCATTGAAAGTAGCCATTAATTTGTCAAAAATTACCCCTGAATAGTATTTAGTAACGGTAACTTTAGCAGCACTAAGTTAGGCTAGCAGTACTAAGTTTGTACTAGCAGTACTAACTTTCGCACTTATAGTTTTTGGCAAACTACCAGCCATCAACGGATTTAAGAATTCTTTACCAGTTACCGTTTGCCCTGGAATAGCCAATTATTTCTTGTCTATTAGACATGGTGAATTGATGACCATTTGTTGTGTGGTGTAAACCTAAATGTGAAACATCAGCAGTATTAACAAAGTCACCAGCATTCTCACCAAATTAGCATATCCATTATTAATCAAATAACCTTTAAGCTCTAAACCTGCAAAATGTTATATCTAAACACAAAGAAACACAATCCAAAACATCTTGCATATTGCTCACAATAACGGATAGTATTAACATTTAAGCTTAGCAGTACTAAGTATCAGTTACCAGAATTAACCTATTTTCATCACTTGGCAGCTCTTGCACTCCATTCTAAGTATCCATGATGTATAATCCGCTGCACTTATACACATAGTTCCATATAGCCTTCCCTCAAACAAAGCTTCTATGTGTATTATCATAGCTATGCCAATAACACAATATACAGAGCAACTACTAAAACAATAACTATAGTATTAACTTTTCTCCAATAACTATACAACAACATCCTCTATTCATCACAAGCACACTAGAAATGACTAATAGACATGTAAGAATTCATGAGGAAATCCAATAAATTGCATAACCCATAAATAAAAGTTAAAAGTTGTTATCTAAACAAATAAACCTCCCCTCAAACAATACTTCAGAGATTAAGTAATCCAATGCTAGCAATCAAAAAGTTAAACCTGCTAACAGGAAAATCCTTTATGAGAAGATCTACAACATTATGGTCTATGTAAATCTTGATCACTTGAATCAACTTCTTCTCATAAGAATCTCTGATGAAATATGAAGCTTTTATCTCAAATGTTCTTGGTTTTAGAATGAAACACTGGATTCTTCACAATACAAATGTGATCTTTCATTATCAATGTAAATATTGGTGTTCATGAAATTGAACCCATAATCAAGCATTTGATTTTGGATCCATAACACCTGTCCACAATAATTAACAGTAGCAACATACTCTGCTTCAGTAGTAGAATTGGCTACTATAGTCTGCTTCTTAAATTGCCATGGAATTAACCTCTTGCCAAGAAATTGACAACCTCTTGTTGTGGATTTCCTGTCAAGGCTAGCTCCAGCATAATCACTATTAGAAAAGGTCTCCAAGTCAAATGGTGAATCTCTAGGATACCAAAGTCCCAATTTAGGTTGACCTTTCAAGTATCTAAAGATTCTCTTCACAGTATGAAGATGTGAAGTCTTTGGTGTAACTTGGAACCTTACACAAGCACAAACAGCAAACATTATGTTAGGCCTAGAAGCTGTTAAGTACATCAATGACCCAATCATTGATCTATATAAGTGTACATCCACATTCTCAGCTCTATCCTTAATCAATCCTTGCTAGTCTCGTGTTGGAGTGCTTGTTGTCTTCACAAGTGATAAATACAAGACTATTCATATATCAACCATGTATTAGTCTGGCAAAAGAAGAATCCACCTTCTTCTGTTGTACTTGTAACCCTAAGAAGAAAGTGAGCTCCCATAGAACTCATCTGGAATTTCTTGTGCATCATCTGCTCAAACTCATCACATAAAGACCTTCTTGTGGACCCAAAGATGATATCATCAACATACACCTGTACTAACAAGATATCACCTTTGGTCCTCTTGATAAACAAGTCAGATAGATCTAGAGTGCCTCTTCTAAATCCAATCTCAATTAAGTATGGTAGACAAGGGTCCCTCTTACCAAGCTCTAGGAGCTTGATTGTAGACCATATAAAGATTTCCACCTTATAAACCTTAGCAAGAACTGTAAATCGTTCAATCAAACTAGGAGTGGTACATCATACACCTCCTCTTCAATAGTTACCATATAAAAAGGCACTCTTCACATCCATATGGTACATAATAAACACCATAAATGATGCATAGGCCAAAAATAACCTGATTGCTTCAATCCTAGCAACAGGAGCAAAAACCTCATCATAATCAATTCCTTCCTCTAGGGTATAACCTTGTGTAACCAGTCTTTCCTTGTTTTTGACTAAAATTCCTCTCTCATCTTTCTTGTTTCTATATACCCACTTAGTTCCAATAGCCCTCTTGCCTTTAGGAAGATCCACCAGAGTCCAAACCTTTTGAAGTTTAAATTGAAGAAGCTCCTCTTGCATTGCTTCTATTCAGCTTGGATCTGTCAAAGCTTGGATCACCTTTGGGTGTTCTATTAAGAGAGAAAACATCAACAAGCAGTTATTGATAATCTGTTTTGTGATTTTTGTTCTTCTTGCTTGCAATGTAGCTGAACCATAGCATTTTCCTTCAGAAAATTGATCATTCTCCTTGTTGAATATGTGAATTTATTCTCCAATAAATCTAGTCTTTAGGATGATCCTTTTGAATTCTAGTTGTAAGAATAAGACTGACATTCACATGTGGATTGTTCAATTTTGAGGCCAGCCGTTCTTCCCACATTCTCATCATCAAATGCATCTCTAAAGATACCAGTAAAATCCTCCAAATCAGGCATAAGAGGATCAGTTGGAAGATCATTATTATCAAAACTTTTCCCAGCAGCACTAACAGATGGACTAACAATATTAAGTCTGTTAGTGCTGTTAGTGATAGTAGCCTCTCCTTGACCAACCAATCTTTCAGCTTCTTGATCAAATTGTTTTTTAAGAGCTTTATCTTAGATCTCTAACATCATTCTTATGCCCTATTTATCACCATCTTTTGTTTGGATACTAAGCATCCAATTCTTTTTTCCAGTATCATCAACAACTATCTTCTCATCTCTTAACCGATTGAGAATCAGAAGTCAAAAATGGTAGCAGAATATATTCATGATTAGATCTTTTCTCCTGTCCAGTTTGCACTACATTAACATTTGTCCTCTATACCCTGCTCATCACTAGTATGATTTCCCCTACAAAACTCGGCTCATAATTCCATAGATTTTTGTCAGTGAATCAATACAAAGAGCCATCAGGAGACCACTTCCTGCAACATTAGGTTTTTTTCAAGAAATTTTAATATCAGGATCTCTTTAGCTTTCTTGTTCTAGTGATAAATACTCTAAAAACGCCTTACTATTTACAGAGTAACCAACTCAAGAACCTCTCATCAGCTTCCCTTTAAATACTTGCCTAGATGATCTAAAGGATAACAATATAGTAAACAAGACACCCAAAAGGTCTCATGAAGTCTAGATTGGGTGATCTACCAATTAATAGTTCATAAGGTGTCTTGTTATAAGGCTTTGTTATCCAAACTCTATTCTGAACATAGTAAGCAGTATTAATTGCTTCAGCCCAAAATGTAGTAGGTAATAGTGAATTTGCTAGCATAGTTCTAGCTGCCTCTATTAGTGTTCTATTCTTTCTTTCAGCTACTCCATTTTGTTGTGGAGTCCTAGCAACACTTAAAATCTCTCTGATTCCTTTCATCTCACAGAACTGATTCATTTACTTGTTCTTAAAACTCAGTTTCCATAACACACCTGATAATGTTAACCTTATGATTTATTTAGTTTTCTAAGCATGTGATAAAAAATTTAAGGATTCCACTAGTCTCATCCTTAGAGGCCAAAAAGAAAATCCAACTAAACCTACTAAAGTCATTAGTGACAACAAGGCAATACATATTTTTATTTAGACTCTTTACAAATGTTGGACCAAATAAATCTATATGCAACATTTGTAAAGGCTAGCTGATAGAGCTCACAAGCTTGGTCTTATAGGAGGCTTTATACTGCTTTCTCTTCTGACAAGTAACACATGTATGGTCATTTTCAAAAAGCTTTAAAGGCAAACCTCTAACAAGGTTTCCCCTTACAAGTTTGTTTATAGTTTTAAAGTTTACACGACTAAGCCTCCTATGCCATAAATTAGACTCATATATTGTAACATTTGCAAATAAACAAGTCAAACCTCCTGATGGAACAACATTCTTTAAATTAAAACTATACATATTATTCTGTCTAGGAACTTTAAGCAGTACTTGACTTTTATCAAGTAACTTAAAATCAGAAGATAGAATAAGACATTCAGTCTTAATGAAAAGAACATTGTCTTTCTTGTCACACATTTGTGAGACAGAGAAAAGATTAAACTTAAGTTCTTTTACAAAGTATACATCTTCAAAGTCTAATTTCCCAGTCCTAATTTTACCTTTTCTAGTAATTTTACCTCCTTTAGGACTTCCAGCAAATGCAACAAATCCTCCATCAATGTCTTGATAATCTGTTAGGTAGGACTTGTTCCCAGTCATATGCCTAGAGCATCCACTATAAAAAATCCCTTGATCCTGTAAAGCATATTGTGGATTACCCTACACTCAAAATAAGAGAATTAGTTTCTCTTGGGGACCCAAGCCATCACTGACTTGAGTCTGCCTTGAGGATCAAGATGGTCAAATCTTTAGGAGCATTATGGCATCTACAGACTTTTGGAGATATGGTCAATTACTTTTCCTATTGGTCTCCAAATCCAGCATGTTGAGGACTTAACAACATTTTCCTCATGTCCCTGAACAACACTAACTACTATTTTTGTCCCAGCAGTAGTTACGTTGTTTACCTTATCAGTATTAACTTTTTCTTTAAAATCACTGTTTTTAGGTGTTGTTCTTTGATAAATAGTCCTCTTAACTGATGAATGTGACTTATGAAAAACATTTGAACATGGTTTTGCACCATTCATAGTTGGTCTAGATGCAGCAGTATTAACATATCTGGCAGTACTATTTGATATTGCTGCTCTTGAGGAGCTTTGCTTAGCAGTATTAAACCCTTTGTTTACATTGCCAGACTTTGTAAAGACTGCAGTTGGAACAAAATTTCTTTTAGGATGTGGGTGAGTCAATTTATTTTGGTGATTCACCCTCTAAGTATTGTTCCATACTGGTCTAACTTCTCTTTGACCAATAATCCTTCCCATATTATTCAACATAGATTTTCCAATCATTTTATTCTCAAAAAGTTACAGTCCTAATTAAATGGTTAAGACATCCACATACCAAAACAAACTTTTCTTATTGAACACTCAAAACCAATCCCCTATTTTTTGAGTCATTAGTCCATCCAATTTCTTTATCAACCCTTAGGACCTATGACTTTCCTAAGGTTTTCAGCTTGCCTATATGTTTTTTGTTTCAATAATAGATTTTTCCTAGTATTTTCATTTGATTTAATACAAATTTGATTTAGCATAACCTAGGTATTTTCTGTTCATAGAGGTCTAATCATATAATCATCATCACTATTAGACTCCCACTCTTCAATGATAGGAGCACTAGGCCTAACATCTTTAGGTTGTTCCAAACTATCCTTACTAGACTTAGATGCAGTTGATTCAATTCTAGGCACACTAGAGATAGTTTCACTCACATTAGTCTTATAGACAGAATCATCTAATCTAGCAAAGGATAAGTCAAGTCTTGAGGGCATGTAGTTCCTAGTGTAGGGAGGGGAACTGCATGATATCCCTCAACCTTCTTAAACCTATCATTTACTTTATTAGTTTCCTCTTCAATCTCATTCACACTACTATCAGATTCACTTTTAAACACTCCACTTTTATTCAGATGACAATCATGCAATTCATTTTCATTCACTTGACTGTCAAAACCAACACTAGACTTGTTATTAACACTTATTTGTCTGTTTATCAGTTTAGTTAGCTTCATATATGATGTTTCAAACTTTTATAATTTTTGTTTTAAATCATCTTTTTCTCTTAAAGCCGCTGCTAACTGATTTTTAAGCTCTGTTATAGAATTATCTCTTACCTTAACATCATATTTCAAAAATGCAATGTCTTCCTCATAAACAACTTCATTTTTTTGATGAATAACAATTCTAGCTTCTAATGATTCTAAGCCTAATTGATAACCTATAATTTCTAGATTAGATTTTTTTAGAACTTCACGTTGTTGATCAAACTGTTTTTGAAGAGATTGATAGGATTCTAAACATTCTTTAGAGCAATTTTGTACCTCAGTATTTGAGCTTGATGAACTGGATGAACCTGAAGACAAATGGGCCATTAGAGCAAAGTCTGTGGGTCATTCTTCAGCTTGATAGCTTCAATTATTACCACATATCCCATTTTGAACAACCAAGGCATTTACAGGAGTCTCTACTGGTACAATCCTTCTTGGAGCATCTCCATTTCTATTCCCCTGGTTCCTTGGTGCCTTGCATTCTCTAGCAAAGTGACCTCTCCTATGGCAGTTGTAACATTCAACCTTTGTCTTATCAAAGCCAACAGTTTCTTTGCCATTGAAATTCAGATTCCTTCCTGTCTTCTTTAAGAATCTCTTCACCTGCCATTTGAGATCCATCTCTTCAAGATCATCAGTATCAATCTGCTTCAGATCTTCATTGTCCAACTATGGACTATTAGATTTATTGACAAAGAAGGAAAACATGACATCATCAGCATAGGTTGAGGAAGAAGCTTGTCCCTTTGACCTAGCAGCAGGAGCATTATGAGCAATATTAACTGCTTCATTAGTACTGCTAGTATCATCTGAAGATACAAAAGCCACATTATGAGAGTTTGAGCTTGAGCTTGATTGGCTTTTAATCTCAGCTTCATACACCTTCAAGTTGTTGTACAAATTGTCCATGCTCAACTCATCTAGATCAGCTTTGTTACGCATGATCAAGGCAATATTGTTATAAGCTGATGGTAGACTTCTTAGCAACTTAAGATTTGCATCTTCCTGGGAGATAACTTCACCATGAATTTCCAATTGGCTGATGAGTTTCTGAAACCTATCATAGGTTTTATCCAGTCCTTCAGATCTTGATGCAGTAAAATTCTCATATTGCTGCTTTAAAATGGTTTTCTGCATTTTCTTTGATTCTTTGTTGCCGCCAAACCTGGCCTTGATTGCTTCCTATAAGGTCTTTGCATCCTTGATTCCATGAAACTTTAATAGGTGCTCATCAGGAATAGCCAACAACAGAGTGATTTTTGCTTTCAATTCATTCTTTCTTGCTAGCTTTTGTTCAACAGTTTTAGGAGGAATGGGACCTTCAGTACTAGCTGATGCAATAACAGGTGCATCACCATTCATAATAACCTCCCAAAGAGCATAATCAGTGTGAGTAAGATATTGCTCCATTCTCAATCTCCATATATCATAGTCTCCTGTTTTGAGTATAGGAAGTTTTAGTGCAGACACTGTTTGGGTAGTTTCTAACTGTGATTTCATCTTCTCTTTGATTATGAGACCTTGTGTAGATATAATGTTCTTTTTATTCAGAGTTTCTCAACAAGCTCTAATACCACTTGTTGATCCCTTCTTGATAGATCTTACTTAGCTTGTTAAAGCTTAGTTATATTGGATAGATCCAAGACAACTATAGTAGAAACTAAGTTTGAGAATATCATAAACTATGCGGAATCTAGTTTCTAATACTAAGAAGAACAATGAAACAGTAAAAAAAGATCTTTACTAAACTTTCAATATATTGAATACTATTTTGAATTACAAAATAGCTATGAATACTAACTATGATTGCTATGCAAACTATGAATACTAATATGAAAACTAATATCTAGATCTATGCCTTAGGGTTCCTTTTATACACCAAGGAAACCCTAATGGGCTTACAAAACGCGTCAAGTGATCATGCATATCTGTTCCTAATATAACTCATGCATATCACTTTAGCAGTAATTACTATATAACAAACAATACTAACTAACAGTACTAATAAACCAATACTACTAACAATTTGTAATGGTAGTACTAACTAAGCTTGACAGTACCAAGTCTTCTCATGGAAGTACTAAGTTAAACCAGTAGTACAAAGTTGTAGAAGCCCTTAATTCCTAACAGAAACAACCGGTTACGGTTGATTCATTGGAACGGCTACCTTCATAAACACCGTCTCATACTCCTGAAAATCATCCATCTCTCTAATCTCCGCAGTTAAGAGCGCATCCGAAATCAGCATCCCTCGAACTAAGACATTTCCCGTTGTATACACACTCACCAATGGAACATCATCCTTGATAGAATGATAGTCCTCTTTAAGCCTTTTAGGAATGTTGGGAAATTTCTTCATCAGATCAGCAATAATCAACTTGATAAAACGAGGATACTGATTAGACTCCTTTTTCTGAAACACATTGTTCATAAAGTCCCACCAAAGAAGAGCATCATAATCAACATGTATTTGGTTGAGTATAACATGAAACAACTAAAGAACGTTAATCTTGGTTTGATCATGGCCAGAAGTTCTTGTTGTTAAGCAGCGGTTGAATACTTTGAACATAGTCTACCATGGTTGAGCCAGATTCTTCGTGTAGAAAGCACTTACTTTGTCAACAACACCTTGATAACCGATTATGTTCATGAATGTTTCAATAGTGTTGATGTTGGCTGGTGCGATAAATGGATTCTCAGGAGTTTCCACTGGTAAATGAAGAGTATCACAAAACATATCCATAGTGTATGTAAATTGTTGAATGTCCAGTATGAACTTGATCGTGTCCTCAGTATCTGGTACCTTGCTCACCGTCCGCCAGCATTATTGTAGGTACACAGCTGGGACATCAGCAGTTGCAGTTAGTGCATGATTAAGACAATGATCAAGTAGCATCAGCCCAACTATCTTGCATTCAGGAGAGAAAGGAATACTCTACAACACTGCATAATTATTGTATCTCCCGATTGGTTTGTATTGTGGAACAAGTTGAGCTGCTGGAAGCACGTGTTGAGCCATGTGGAATACTGTATGATGACATGAAATGATTAGTGAGATGAGATATATTTTAAAATTTGCACATATTTGACATGTTTTGTCTCTTTCTACTCTGTCTGTTTTTATGCTCTGGCATTTCTTTTTGAGCATATTCTGATCATTTTCTTTCCCATGTGCCTATTCTTTTTTTTCGGGCACATGCCATACACTTTATTTTTTTAAACTCATTTTGTATGATCTGGTATTTCTTTTTCGAGCATATTTTGATTTGCTTTTTCACGTATAGACTTTCTCTCTCTTTCTGTTTGTTTTTCCTCACCAAAAAGTTTTTGTTGAAATGATACTCTTTCAAGAATAATAAAGATATACTCTGATTTGTTTAACAAATTTTTACTTTTTAAGAAATCCAAAAGTATAGTTTTATATTCTTTAAAACCTTTTGTGAAAGAGTACCACTTGCTGACACAAAAATACAACTTTTTGATTTAGAATTTGAGACAACTTTTCCAAAGCAAGTCAAAGATTACTGGAAAACATTGATTACATAACCAATCTATTGAGACATAAATGGGATGATCACTAAGCCACTCACTCCTCATTCTGTTCAATGCAAAAAATGGTCGAAACCGGACATGACTTAGACCATTTATCCAATTATGTTCAAAAGATAGTCATAAATCATTTTTGAATGATTTTGAAACAATCTTTTTCAAAAACTTGAACATTTTCATTTGATGATACATGAGCAACGTTATGATCACAGACAGTTGGAGCTTACTTTTTGCATTTCCATCATATGTTCCTTTTTATAACTTGAAATCATTGATCACTTTTGACTGAAAAATTTTGTTAAACAAAACATGATCTTATATACGATATCTGGATGGTCAGTAGATTGCTCACTCCTCATCCTGTTAAATTCAAGAAACGCTCATAACCGGACATAATCTTCACCATTTGGTCCATTTATCAATATAAAATATGATTTGGAAACAAAATTTATCATTTGATTTCGTAGGATGCCCTTTTTAACATTGAAAACCCTTTTTGAGATTAGGATAAAACAAATTTAATCCAAATTTTCTTTTATACGAAACCTAAAATTTCAATTCATTAACCCTTACGAACCCCATAATTAAGCCCAATACATCACTTACGAAACCCATTGGCCTTATACTGTTCACGAAACCGAAACCTGTAAACATTTACTTTCGTGAACGTTGATTTTCAAAAAAATTGTGATAAGCTTAATAATCCTGCTTATTTCAACAACTTATTTATTATCTTTCATCATTTAAGCTTATTTATCAAACTTTCAAAGTTACGAAACATGTCTTAGTTACGAAACCAATGATTACAGTCCATAAAGTGATATTTCCAGTGATCAAGCAATTCCAATCATGTTATCAATCACATATTAGCATTTTGCCTCAATCAATTTTGTTTTCTAAACAACTTTCAAATTTACGAAACCCTAGATCTGACCGAAACCTATGTAATCAATTAAATAGAACAATTAATAGCAAAAAGATTACAAAAAGGACTCGATTCTTACGTTTTCTAGCACAAGAGTTTAACAAATCGATTTGGATCGAAAGTTCTTAGATACGAAAGCTCAAATGACTTAGAGAGATTACGAAACCCAACTTTTTGATTTTTACGAAAGTGATAAAGTTTTCGTATGTAACTGTGCCTTTTATATCTCCGAAAATAACTTTCACATTTTGGCAAATTTAGTCCCTTAAGTTTCTTACGTAAGCTATTAAAACCCTACGAAAGACACTTTTGCATGTTGACAGTTTTAGTCCCTTGAGTTTCTTTCGTAAACCTTTTAATCCCTACGAAAGCTACTTTCCAACTTTGTCATTTTCAGTCCCTTGAGTTTCTTTCGTAAACCTTTTAATCCCTACGAAAGCTACTTTCCAACTTTGTCATTTTCAGTCCCTTGAGTTGCTTTCGTATACCACAATCAATCATACGAAAGTTATATTTTTCATTTTTCACCTTTTATTTTCAAAAATTACTTTCGTATCCCCTTTTTATTCAAAAATTTTCATAACTCCCCCTTGAAGTTAGACCACTTTTACAAAAATAATCCTTTTGATTTAATTTCTCCAATTAAGTTCCTGTTTCTACTGAAAAATTTCATAACTCCCCCTCGAACAATTATCCACTTTTGAAATATGATTTCTTACAAAGTTTGTTTGAAATAAAGTTAATTTTGCTTTTAAGCACATAATTTCATTTTCTGATGATGATGTATCCTGAAAAATTTATAACTCCCCCTCAACAAGAAATCTAATTAAAGTACTTATTGAGCGATAGTTAATTTTGCAGTTTTGAACATTTTGTTATGAGAAGATTTTGAAAAATTTAAAGAAATTTCATAACTCCCCCTCGAATAAATATCTAATTAAATGACTCATTCAAGAGATTGTTAATTTTTTACAATTTTGCACACTTGAAAATTTTCACAAGAAGAAATCTTTTGTTTCTGAATGGAATTGGATTTGCAAAACACATTTTTTAGCAGTGAAAGATCATTTTTATGATTTTATCCCCTCAGCCTATGATATATTTATTATGCATTTGAAGGACCATTTTTTGAAAAATTCAGTATCATAAGACTGATTTGAACGTAGAAAATATGTGTTTGAATCCTTAAGTTAAATTTTTAATTTTTTTTTGAGTTTTTATATTTTTTAATTTTTTGTTTTGTTTTTTAAATGTATTTACAAATGTTTTTGATGTATGATCTTTCATTAGGGATGAGCATGGGTACCGAAAAAATGGTACGGTACCGGAACCGTATCGGTACCGGTACCGGTTCTATTTACCCGGTACGGTACCAGTACCTTGAAATTCGTTTAAAAAAAATTCGGTACCACTAAAAATGGTGCGGTACTAAAACAGGAATTCCTGAATTTGGTACCGAAATACAAAGAGGCTAAATGTTTTTTGCTAAGCTAGTGATACTCGGACATAAGTTGTCGATGGATGAATGGAGAAAATAAATAGGTTTGCAGGAATTGAGTAATTTAATAAAGGAAAGGATAATAAAAGTATCCACATGTGCTAATCTTAGTTGTGAGAGAAGAAAATTAGCAAGATTTTTGCACGAATAACTTTAGCATGTCAAGAAAAACACCAGTTAAACAAATCGCATAACATAATTATCATTTTCAATCAGAGTAATGCTAAGAAGAAACATAATCGAATTAGAAGTGTGGTCAAAATACATAAATGAGGAGTATACTGCAAGAGATTCACATGACTATAGGGTATTATGTTATGTTATACTCTTGCAACACTTCATTATGTTATGTTATATTAAGTTGGCTGTTTGTTATGTATATACTGTTAGGACTTATCAAAAGCTGTTTCGTATAAGTACTCTGTCTCTGAGGAGTTGTCCAAAGCTGGAACCAAGGGTTATATATCTTTCACGTATAAATGTTCTAACATTTCCTTTTTTGAGATATAGATTTCATGGCTGTGAGTTATATGGATGTGATTAGAAATGAAAATGCAACTGTGACTATATATGTTAAGTATATACTGTTAATTTTTGTTTACAGTGATATCAAGTTATGATGAGGGGTATCATGAAGCAAAGAGATACTTTCTAGCTAAGATCACTAATACATGTACTTATCTAACCACGCACAATAGAAAAAGAATACATGTAAAAGAGATTATTATCTATACTAAATGGTACTTGTTTTGGTTTGGTACCGGTTTACCTGGTACCGGTACCGGTACCGATATACCCATCGGTTCCGGGATCAGGACTACATATTTTGGTCGGGAAAAAATACGGTACCTCATAAATGGTGCCGATACGGTACAAAAATGGTACCGTGCTCATCCCTATCTTTCATTCAAGAAGACAACTTTGTGAGACGTTCCAACTGTGTTGGAGTCATACATCGCATACCAATCTTGTGAACTAGAAACTCAAACCTTTCCTTCGGAAGGGCTTTTGTGAATAGATCAGCAAGCTGGTATTCCGTCCTGACAAAGTATAATTCAATTGTACCTTTTTCAACATGCTCTTTGATGAAATGATAGCGGATGTTAATGTGTTTTGTTCTTGAATGTTGTACGGGATTGCAAGATATGGCAATTGCACTTTTTGAGTCACAGTAGATCGGAATCTTGTGGTAATGAAATCCATAGTCCAGCAGTTGTGTTCGCATCCAGATGACTTGAGCACAACAAGCAGACAAGGATACATACTCAGCTTCCGCAGATGACATAGCTGTACAATCTTGCTTTTTGGACGACCAACTGACTAGCTTGTCTCCCAGAAATTGAATGCCTCCGGATGTGCTTTTGCAATCATCATTACACCCTGCATGGTCTGCATCTGCATATGCAATTAGCTCAAACCCAGAATCCTTCGAGTACCATAGGCCCATATTAATGGATTGTCTAAGGTAGCAAAAGATCCTTTTGACCTCTTTGAGGTGTTTTTCAGTTGGGCGTGCCTGATAACGCGCACATACAAATGTCGCAAAGGCAATATCTGGTCTACTAGCAGTAAGATACATAAGTCCCCCTATCATACTATGATATTTTGTTTGATCTACTGGGGTACCCTGTAAATCTGCATCTAGTTTAGTAGTAGCCATTGGTGTGCTAACAGTATCACATTTTTCCATCTCGTGTTTCTTAAGAATATCCATGGTATATTGCGATTGACTTATAAAGATACCCCGGGGAGATTGATGAACCTGAAGTCCAAGAAAGAACTTCATTTCGCCAATCATTGACATTTCAAAATTATCTTTCATGAGTTTTTCAAATCTTTTTGCAAAAACTGGTTTAGTTGACCCAAAAATTATGTCATCGACATAGATTTGAACAAACAAAATGTCATCCCCGTGTCTTCTTGTAAACAGTATCGGATCGACAATACCTTTTATGAAATGGTGTTCGATAAGAAACGAGGAAAGCTTGTCATACCATGCTCTCGGGCTTGTTTTGAGACCACATATAGAGCGTTCTTAAGACGATAAACGTGATTTTGGAAGTCCTGGATCTACAACAACCATCGGGCTTTTGAACAAATAACCTCCTTTCAGTGACGTTCAGGAATGAGTTTAACATCCATTTGAAATTGGAAAGTTCTTATGACCGCATATCGCATAAAGATTCTGACAACATCAAGAGTCTTGCAACCGGTGCAAATGATTCCTCGAAATCTATTCCCTCTTCTTGACCGTATCCTTTGGTAACTAAACGAGACTTGTTCCGAATAACTGTGTTCTTAGCATCAATTTTATTTTTCCGAATCCATTTGACTTTGATTATGTTTCTACCAATAGGACATTCGACAAGTTCCTAAACATCAAGGCATTTGAACTGATTAAGCTCATCTTGCATGGATTCAATCCAACTATGATCAAGCATAGCTTCCTTGATATTTTTCAGTTCGATTGTACTCACTGTAAGTGCATACATACAAACTTCTGCATCAGTTTGAAGTATTTTCCTTGTCATAACCGGATTTGAGGGATCACCAATCACTTGTTCAAGTGGATGATTCTTAGTCCATCTATCAATTGAGCGATTGTTAGTGAAATTGATGCATATATGATGGATCCTGATATGTTGAAGAAGATTCAGTAACATCAAATTCAGGAGTTTGTGGTGCATTATGAAACGTATTTCCATCTAAATCTACAACGTCTTCTTGAACAAATTCATCGGCAACTTCATTTAAGACTGGAGAGTTTGATTTTGTAGCAATTTGTTCTTCTGAAGAGGATACTATTGGAGGAGCATCATCCTGGTCAACGACGATTGACGATGATGATGAAGTGTGGTCATTATCAAGAGTATTTACAGCGGAATTATCAGACACTTCTTTTGAGCTCGACACATAGTATTCTTCATACATAGGACCAAACAAATTATCCAAGTCTGATGTTGAAGGTACAGATTATGAATCTTCTGATGAATCATTAAAATTCGCGCAATTCATTCCGGGTTCAAAATTGTTGCATTCAGAAGCCATAGTCGTAAGTTCATCAAACTTGACATGGATCGTTTCCATTATCTTTTAATTTTGGCGGTTATAGATACGAAATGCACGTGATGACTTAGAATAACCAACAAAAATACCAATGTCAGCCTTCGGTTTCATCTTCCCAAGAGCATCACGATCATTTGTTGGATAGCAAAGAGATCCAAACTCATGAAAGTATTAAACATTAGGTTTTCTACCGCGAATCAACTCATACAGAGTTTTATTATGCCGAGTGTGTACAATAGAGTGATTCTAAGTAAAGCAAGCAGTAGCAATGACTTCGGCCCACAGAATTTCTGGTGCTTTAAAAAAGATAAGCATTGTTCGAGCAGCCTCGACGAGTGTACGATTACGTCTTTCAACAACACCATTTTGTTGAGGCGTTCAAGCAATTGAGGTTTTATGAACAATGCCTAACTTTGCATAAAATGACCTTAATTTCTCGTTTTTGAATTCGATTCCATTATCAGTTCGAATCATCAGAATTGAAGCCTTTAGATTCTTTTGAACTTGATTAACAAAATCAATAATCATATCTGGAGCCTCATCCTTGGTGCGAAGAAAATATACCCATATGTACCGAGAATAGTCATCAACGATCACGAGAATATATTTCTTGCCATTGATACTTGCGACTCTCATTGGCCCACACAAATCCATATAAAGTAATTCGAGTTTGGATTCAGTGCTTGGAACCAACTTAGGTGAAATTGAAGCTTTCTTGCTTTTACCCCGTTCACAAGCTAAACAAAAACGGTTTTTGCGGTACTTAAATTTTGGAAGCCCATCAACTAGGTCATGGAAAGTGAGTTGGTTAATGGTGTAAAAATTCAAATGAGACAACCGGCGATGCCATAACCAAGATTTTGTTGATGTGGCTCTAGACATTAAGCACACTGGAGAAGAAGCCACCATCTCGAAAATAGAGATAGTATAGAGATTTGAATCTCAAGAACCTATAAGTAAATCATCTCCTTCTAAATTCTAAACATAACACGTGTTTGATCGAAAGGCAACTTCTAAATCTCCGTCACAGAATTGTCCAACCAAAAACAAATTGTGCCCAAGGCCTTCAACATAAGAGACATGACAAATAGTGAGATTGCCTTAAACATAATCTCTATAGCTTGTGATTGCAGCGAAATGATCATCCCCAAAGCGGACTGTTCCTATGAATTTCTCAACAAAATTTCTTAGCAGTTGAAGATTACCAGTCATATGCTTTGAGCATCAACTATCAACAATCCATAGTACAAGCTGTATCACTTGCATTACATGAAACAAATACAGATGGAAGAGTAGACGGTTTGGCTACCCATTTGTTAGTGGTTACCAATGTGTTAGTCTGAGATTTAACATTGGTTCTACACTTATGCACATTAGATTGTGATTTCACAGTTTTGCTTTTGGGTGTCCAACTAAAACCTTGTTGATATTCAAACCAATTTTGCTATTTTCTCCTTGTTGCTATTTTATTGTTCATGTAACTTCTAAGTATCCTACTTTGACTAGATTTATGAGATAGTGGCGACACACTCGAGACCTTATTTGTTACAGTTGGGGTTTTAGCAATACTGAATCTAGATTTTGCAACTACAGATGTAGCTCCTAAACTCTTAGATTTTGCTGCTACGGGGAAGTAAATAAGGCTCTCTTAACACTAGATTTTCTAGTCAAAGCATTACGTGCAACACATTTTTCATGAGAATGCAAAAATACATCAAGACCACAAGAAATACACACAATATTCAAACCATCGTTTACAGCATTTACAGTCTTAGAACTTGTTATACATGCATTGGTTTGACAAAGGTTCGAAGGTTTTGTTTTACATTTATTAGAATCTAAGCAAACACTATTTGTTGTCTTCAAAACATATGTAGATGAGCTCTTAGTGTTCTTCAAGACATTATTCTTCGATTTATTGTCATTAGACATGGGTCTTCTAACACTATTTGAACTGCCTGTACCTGTGGAATTAGAAACATTTATGTTAGCCTTAGACTGCTTTGTTTTTGTGTCTTCCTAATTGATCTTATACATTCCTTTGGCAATTACATGCACATTGTGTTGTTGTTTTTGCTCAATTGTGGGAGTAAACTGTGAAGTGACTGGTTTTGACCTATCTAAAGTAACCTTAGTGTTTGACACGTTCTTAGCCTTAATTGCTAGATTTGTGTTGAACGGCGTTACATAAAGAAGTTGTCTTAAGGTCTTAGATTTGTCAAACTTAGTATTCACATGCTTCCCTTTGTCAATCGTTTTAAGCTTATTCTTAAGCTCAGAAATTGTCATCAAAAGATCTTGATTTTGAGCACGAACATCAGGCAAATAAGCATATGTCATTTGAAAGTGACATCTTTAATCATTTCGATTAAATTTCATTTTTATATGCTGAGCCCGTGTTGCTTTAATTGAGTTAAAAAGCTTTTGAAATTCAAGTTTAATATTTTCTCGTTCTTGAACAGTAGACTCAACTTGTTGTTTTAGCAACATGTTCTCATCATGCAATGTTGAAAGCTTTGCTTTCCAAGAGACATCACAAGCCATTTTCTCTTTTTGATGTTGCAATTCGAGTTTAAATTCAATACTTTGAGCTTGTGATCTTTGAAAATCATTTTCAAGAATTTTGATTCTTTTAAGAAAATTGGCTTGGATATCTCTTGAATCACTTGCACTTTTCTCAAGTTCAACTTTTAACAACTCATGTTTTTATTGTTCTACCGAAAGCAACACACAATCTCGGATTTCACTTGTCAATGATACTTCTAAAAGTCGATCAATTTCATTTTTTAAAGGAATTTCTGTTGGAGATTTTCCATTGACTTTTTGTTCCATTGATTCAAAAATATTTAACATTTCATGCACTTCCTCAATGAGTTCCTCTTTGATTTCACTCAAAGTCTTGTATAAAGATCTTGACATCGGAATCACATCGGTTTTATAAAACTCTCTTAATTCATTTTGGCTATCAGACATCCATCTTCGTTCTGTGTCTTGTAAAAAAGTTTTATTAATCCTTGTTTGGAAACCGACAATTGTGTCTCCCAACGTATCAATCATTTTTAATAACCGACTCTCGTTCGGCATTTTTGGACCTGGTGATTCCGATGGAACATCTTTAGACGTAGAACCATTATCAGAAGTAGAAGGAATTGAAAAATATGTTTGTTCAGCAGAAGGTTCTTGTTGAGGAACAAATGTGTCATAAAGCGCATTCAACTTTTCATAATCAATTTGAACCATTTTATGTCTCATTTTGTTTCGACTTTCTTCGGCATCCTCTAAAGTTTCCTCTGAATCAGTTGAATGAATTACCAACTTATTACTGTGAATTAAATCACCATCATACATTTTAGGTTGTGCTGCAATGGCCTTCTTGAGACGCTCAGGATTTGTATAACCCAACCCAGCTTTAAGAAAAGGATCATAAACTTTATTTGGTTTCTTCCCAAGCATGTGAATCGTTTGTATTGACTGACCCATTTTATAAACAATTCGATCATGAGAACTTAGTTTTTCTTCAAGATCAAGGATATCATCAAGATACCTATTTTCTCGTTCTTTAAAAGCCTTCTTTTCTAACTTAGTTTCATGTTGAATTATTATTTTTTCATTTTCAACTTTGAGAAAATCATTTTGAATTTGTTCTTTTTCTTTCACAAGTCTGTCAATCGTGTCCTTATCATTCCTTAATTCACGTTCCAATTCATCACATGTTTCTTTATATGTTGAGTATTGAATGGTTGTTGACTCAAATGTTTTGACCTGATCCTTAAACGTCTCAAGTTCCTGTTGTAGCAAATCTTTTTGCTTTTTAAGCTCATTATTCAAATGTTTTTGGTTTTCAGCTTCGCGTTGAGCATTTGTATTTCACGATATTCGTCATGAGCAGTTGAATCATGTTTAGACGTGCCACCATTATTTTCCACAAGCGGATCATCAAATATGATATTAGAATCTATTTGATCATCATCCGTTGTTTGAATAATAGTTTGACATTTCCCATGACTTACTTGTTCATGAATCTTAGACGAAGCATGTACCTGGCTAACAGCCTTTGCATCATAGGATGGTATAATCTCAGCATTATCATCAGCAGGTTGGAGTCGAGCCATTAACATGACTGCAACAGTTAAATCTTCCAAATCTTGTCCATAGGAAGTGTCAAGCATAAAATCATTCTCTTCATTGCTGAGGTTGCTTCCAACTTCATCTTTCATAGCTAACAACATTTGTTCTCTAAAATACTTTGCATCACGAACTTTTGGTTTTTGACATTCACAAGCATAATGACCTTTTTCATTGCAATTATAACACTGAACATTTGTTTTGCCTGGAATAGACTCAGTTCATGGAACATGCTAAATAATCTGATTGCTTTCATCACCTGCATTTCCTGCATTAAACCCTTGAGTTCTGTTTCTCCCTGCATTCTTGTTAGCATTTCCACCATAACCTGCATTCTTGGTTTGTATGTCAACTCGACCATCCTGAACCACAGCTTGATTCCTTGTGTTAGAGGAAACACGAAGACGATTGTTGGTGGGTGTAGAGAACTTTTGAGAGATTGCTTGAGCGAGTAACATCATAGCAGTTGTAAGCTTATCCTTTTGAGAATCGCCTTGTAACTCCCCTTGATATTCATCATCATAATCAACAATTGATGGAGGATTTGTAACATATTATGGTTGTGTAGAATAAGAAGAGTTTGCATGAGAATGTGATGAAGAAGCATTTGAATGAGCAATAAGAGCTAAAGGATCATGATTCTTGGCACCTTTCTTTGCCCTTGATGCTAGAACATGTGGTTTGAATTGCACTAACTGATCATACAACACATCAACTGCAGGTCCAGTTTGATTATGACGAACCATGGTAACATATTTGCTCAATTTCGGTTGCAAGCAATTAAGAAACTTTGTATTGATTGCCACCGGTATCGGACAAACATTATTACAATCCATGATGTTCACAAGTGTTGTCAACCTTTCATGCACAGAGTCTAAAGATTCCTCTTCTTTTGCTGCAAACTTATCAAACTCATCCATAAGGCGTGAGTGTCTCACATGAGTAGTAATTTCAGATCCATGCATCAACCTTTTGATTCGTTCCCACATTTCTTTATCATTCTTACATGCATCCATTAAATTGTATATATCATTTGGTATTGCTTAAAAAAGATAATTCATGACCCTAACATCAGCAATGTATTGCTTCTTGTTACCCTCAGTCATTTCAGACAACGGTTCAAGTATTGGTACAGTAGGATTTGTTGGATCAACACCCATGGGTCTTTGATAAGGGCCATTTTGTATCGAATTCCACATTCTCTCCCCGTCTTCAAGCTTATTATCCAAAAACCTTCTGAATCGACTTTCCCATGGAATATAATTCCCCTTCTCAAGCATTGGAATTCTTTCATTAGCTCCTGAGTTAGCGAGAGTTTGTTGATTGGAGTCGGTTGAAGTATTAGAAGTAGACATGTTGTATTAAATGACTACAAAGCAAACTTGGATCGTTTTGGAAATGAAGTATTGTAATCGTGAAGTTAACGAGCAATAACAACCTTGTCTTGAATCATACTTTGAACTTTGTTACGAAACCTAAACAAAAAGATATGAAACCTCTGAACAGTGTAATGAAACCTCAAAAAATAATGTTACGAAAACTCTTGACTCTGTTAGGAAACCTCTTGTCTGTGTTACGAAACCTCTAAAATAGTGTACGAAACCTTAAAGATGTGATACGAAAACTCCTACGAAAACCTCTGTTATCAAAACAGTGATACGAAACCTCTTACGAAACCGCTTACGTAGCCTTCTGTTAACAAAACTGTGATACGAAACCTCTTACGAAACCGCTTACGAAACCTTCTGTTATCAAAACTGTGATACGAAACCTCTATAGTGATACGAAACCATGAATTTACGAAAACAAAACCAATCTTTTGATACGAAACCTCTGATATACGAAACCACAAAGATTAGGAAACATCTCACAGTATATGAAACCCAACGGTTACCGAAAGCTCAAGTATATGAAACCTATTTTCGTAATTCCCAAATAAACTCTACTTTCGTACAATAACAAGAAACCCCTTACTTTCGTGAATTCGTAGCTATGAAACATAGGAAAACTTACGTATTTGATCTTTAACAGTTTAAAATGATAAACTCAACGTTATCCTTTCAAATCAACAAGTTTCTATGTTACGAAAGCTAGATTAATCGTTATGAAAGTAATTCTATGTTATGAAAGCTAAGAAATGACTTATGTATGACAGTTTACAAAAGATTTCTACCTTAGGAAAGCTTAAAATTGTCATACGAAAGTGATTTTCCCGCCTAAAAACAGTTACCGAAACCTATTTTCTTGTTTACGAAAGCTATCAAATCCATTTTTTTGATCAATTTGAATTCAAAAACATGTAATTTCCGTAAACGATGTATTAATCCTACAATTTGATAGTTACGAAAGCTAATATATTGCGTTTTAAGATCAAAAACACATCAAATCATACAAAAGCTACTATTCATCCTTACGAAAGCTCAATCGATCGAATTTCTTGCAATTAGGCTCGATTTGATCATGAAAACAACACTAGATCTCTTCCGGCGATAGATACCACTTGTTAGATGCTATGTTTGCTAAGTAGATATCATAAGAAAGCTAGTAGAATAAAAGAGAGGAGCTAGAGAGTATTTTCATCATTTTCTAAATTTTCATTTCAAAAGAGGAAAATAGAAATGGGAGGGAGAAGTGAGTGTTACAACGACAAGACATGCATATATACTCCTCCAAGATGAGTATATATACTTATTACTAAACTATTCTATTTTCCCTACACTTAGTCAAACCTTGGTCAACTTTACCAAGATAGACTTTATTACATCAAAACTATAAACTAAACTAAGACCAATTCATAATAATAATTAACACTTTTTATCGTTTCTAACATCCTATCATGATAAGCTTTGGTTCGAGCTTTGTAGAGTTTGGAATTCTTATACGCTTGGAGTCTCAATTCATTGAGTTCATGCAATTGCAAAATCGTTTTTCTCTAGCGATTTTGAGATAGGGGTTACAGCTTCTTAAAGCCCAGTAAGCACGATGTTTGATTTTGAACAGCAAGTGACATGTTTTTTCGTATAATAACTGATATGGCGTAGTGCCAATTGGTGTTTTGTAAGCCATACAAAATGCCCACAGAGCATCATCAAGTTTCCTTGACCAAACGGAGGGATTATCCTTAACTGTTTTTTTGAGAATTCTTTTTAAGGCCTGGTTGGTGTTTTCAATTTGCCCGCTTGTCTACATATTGTTTTAAAATTTTCTTCATTTGTCTGTTACAAAAGTGAGTACCTCTGTCATTGGTTAAAGCTTTTGGAATGCCAAATCGAGAGAAAAGCTTTTTGAGAAAATTGATCACAACTTATGCATCGTTGGTGGGTAAAGCTTCGGCTTTTACCTATTTGGACACGTAGTCAATAGCAACTAGAATATATTCGAACTTATAGGATTTAGGGAATGGTCCCATAAAATCAATTCCCTACACGTCGAATATTTGACTGACTTGGATGTTGTTTTGAGGCATCTTATCTCTTCGTGAAAGGCTACCAGAACGTTGGAAGGCATCACAGTTTTGAACTAGAGTATGAGCCTAATCGAAGATTGTTGGCTAATAGAAACCAGCATCAAAAACTTTCTTTGCTGTGATGGAAGGACCATAGTGTCCCCCAGTTGGGCCATGATGACATTCATCAAGAATCTTTCGAGTTTTGGCCCCGTAAACACATCTCCGGATCATGCCGTCAGGACACATTTTGAAGAGATATGGTTCATCCCAGAAATAGTGCTTAAGTTCCGAAAAGAACTTGCAACGCTAAGCATAAGTTAACCCTTTTCTGAGAATTTTTCCAACTAGATAATTGGCGAAATCAACGAACCACGGAATTTTATCTTCCTTAGTTGAGGAGACGTTCATTAAAGTTTCGTCATGGAAATTGTCATCGATATCATCATCCCTTAACTCCTCCAAATGTGGGTTTTCATGTCGTGACAAATGGTCTGCCACTACATTTTCTGCTCCTTTCTTGTTTTTGATCTCAATATCAAAATCTTGGAGTAGTAAAATCCAACAGATAAGACGCGGTTTAGCATCTTGCTTAGCAAACAAAAATTTCAATGCAGAGTGATCTGTGAAAACGACGGTTTTTGAAAGAACAAGATACGATCAAAACTTATCGAATGCACATACTACGGTAAGTAGTTCTTTCTTATTGACCATATAATTTTGTTGGGCGTTGTTGAGAGTTTTGCTAGCGAAATGAATAAGACGGAAATGTTTTCCTTCCCGTTGTCCGAGCACTGCTTCGACAGCAAAATCGCTTGCGTCGCACATAAGTTCAGACGGTTGAGACCAATCTGGTAACACCATAATGGGTGCATTCGTTAACTTTTATTTGAGCAATTCGAACGCCTCGACGCATTCTTTGTTGAAGTTAAAAATTGCGTCTTTCTCGAGGAGTTTCGTCATTGGACGAGAGATTTTGGAAAAATATTTAATGAATCGATGATAGAATCATGCATGTCCTAAAAAACCCTAACGGCTTTGACGTTAGTGGGTGGTGGAAGTTTCGTTATTACATCGATTTTTGCCTTGTCGACTTCTATTCCTACACTAGAGACTTTGTGTCCAAGCATAATTCATTCTGTCACCATGAAGTGACACTTCTCCTAGTTTAGAACAAGATGAACTTGTTTGCATCAAATGAGCATTTGTTTGAGATTCGCGAGGCAAGAATTGAATGAATCTCCAAATACCAAAAAATCGTCCATGAAAACTTCCATGGAGGTTTCAAGCATGTCTTGAAAGATGGCGATCATGCACCTTTGATAAGTGGCTGATGCGTTGCAAAGACCAAAAGGCATTCATTTGTAGGCGTAAGTTTCATAAGGACAAGTGAACGTGGTATTTTTTGATCGGCAGGTTCGATTGGAATTTAAAAGTAACCAGAAAATCCATTGAGAAAACAAAAGAATTTATTTCCCGCTAACCTTTCCAGCATTTGATCCATGAAGGGTAGAGGAAAATGATATTTTTGAGTGGCTTCATTTAACTTGTGGTAATCAATACAAACACACCAATCGGTGACTGTTCTCGTAGGAACAAGTTCATTCTTTTTATTTGTCATAACGGTCATTCCTCCTTTCTTAGGTACGCAGTGTACCGGACTTAACCAGGGACTATCTTCGATGGCGTAAATGATACCAGCATCGAGAAGTTTGATAATCTCTTTTTTCATGACTTCTTTCATGTTTGGGTTAAGTCGACGTTGCCTTTGAATAACAGGTTTAGCATCGTCCTCGAAGTTGATTTTGTGTTTGCAAAAAGATGGGCTAATGCCCAGAATATCGGATGTTTTCCAAGCAAACGCTTCTTTGTGATTTTTGAAAATGGAAACAGGACGCTTCTTCTCATTGTCTTGGAGTAGAGCAGATATGACTATTGGAAGAAGAGATTCTTTTTCCAAAAAAGCATATTCGAGATGCTCGGGGAGAGGTTTCATCACAAGATCAGTCGGTGGATCTTGGATAGAATTCTTGATCCTTTGATTTCCCTCAGGGGGTAATACTTGGAAACTATTCTCGACCTCTTCCTCTTGCTCAGGGATTTCTTTGATTTTGATTGGCATGAATTCTTTAAACTCATAGTCGAGAGATGATTCGCTGATCTTTTCTAATGTGTTGGAAAATGGTTTGGAATCATCAAGCAATGCATCTAATTCTTCTATCGTTACTTCATCAATGACATCTATGTGGAAACATGTGTCATCATTGGAATGAGAATGTCGCATAGCTTTGTTAATTAAGAATGTGATTCTATCATCTCCAACTCCTAGATTAAGTTCTTTGTTTTTTACTCGGATGATAGCATCAGCAGTGTGTAGGAATGGTCGACCTAAATTGAGAGGAACTTTGTCCTCCTCGTCCATTTGTATGATAACAAAATCAGCTAGGAATACGAAATTTCCAACTTGGACGAGCATGTTCTCCGCAATTCCCATCGGGTATTGGTAAGTATGATTGGCTAAGCGGATACTCATCCTTATAGGTTTCAAGGTGTTTCCCGAGAGTGAAGCGTACATCGAATATGGAATCAGGTTGATGCTTGCGCCAAGATCAGCCAAGGCAAGATATTCAACTGATCCTGCTATGGTTCACTGGATCAGAAAACTTCCAGGATCACCCAGTTTAGGTGGGAGCTTGTTTTGAAAAATTGCGGAGCATTCTTCGTTTAAGAAGGCAGTAGAGATTTGCTCCATCTTACTTTTGTTGCTCATGAGATCTTTCAAGAACTTCCTGTAATTGGGCATGCCAGCTAGTACATCAACGAGGGGTACGTTGATCCCAACTTCTTTGATTAAATCAATGAATTTGGCATAGCGTTTTTCCATCTTTTCTTTACATAGGCACTGAGGGTATGGCATTTTTGGCTTATACATCTTGAGTGGTGGTGGATCATATTTGTTTTGTTTAGAAGAAGAAGGCTCTACATCCTTTTCGGATTCGTCAACCTTATCATCACAATCATCATGGATGATGGTGGTCTTAGCATTTGGGTTGACTGACGGATCGTATGTCAAGCCACTCCATGTGAATACGACATTCACATGCTCATTCCGAGCGGAGGGTGGACGGTATGGTTTATCATTCGTTAGGTTGGGTTTTGGATTGGTTTGGGTATTACATAGGAGTGAACCAGATGGTCGAGAGGAACATTGGTCAGAGAGTCTACTAAATTTTGTCTCAAGATCCTGAATCGAGGCTTGGTGATTCTTTTGTCCTTGCTTAACTTTGGTTTTAAATTTAAAGAACTGATTTTTGACAAAGTCATTTGATGATTTTTGAGCGACCATGAACTCTCGCATGGTTTTTTCAAAGTCGAATTCGTCGAACTTTTTTTTGGTGTTGGTGAAAAGGAAGGTGCGTCTTCTCGAGGTTGAGAGTTTCAGTTTTCATCTCTTGGTTGATGGTCTTGCCAATTCCTGGAACTCCTACCGTAGTAGTTTCCTCGATATCCTCCTCCTCGGTAACCTCCGTAGGCATAGTTGGCTTCTTCATCTTTGGGACCTCCTATAGGCTGGTCGTCACAATCTAACGATGGGTGAGGACCTCCACAACTGTTACATCTGTCTCGCATCTCCTTCATTTATCCTTTGATATCTTTGAATTGCGAGTCGATCTTGGTGTTCACGGCTTCCATCTTTTCCATGAGTTTGGAGTCGTTGCTACTTTCCGCGACGGCAACGGTTTTACGAATGGGTTTAGCTTTCATGTCCTTAGACCAATCGAGTTTTAAGAGCACTCGATCTTCGAGCAATTGGTGTGCTTTGTTAAGGGTTTTGTAGATAAAGATTCCTTTGGCATCGATGATAGCTTGTGTGGATTCGTCAAGTCCATGGTAGAAGATTTGGATTATGGTTCCTCGTCCTAAACCATGTCCATGACAACTATGAAGTAAGTCTTTCATTCGTAGCTAAACATCCACAAGGGATTCGTTGGGATGTTGGGTGAAACCTCAAATTTCGCCCATGATTCGGTCGAACATTGCGAGTGGAAAGAATCGGCTTATGAAAGCTTGTCTCATTTGTTCCCAAGTAGTGATAACACCGGGGCTTAGTTCGTTGAACCATACTTTGGCATCACGGACAAGGGATGATGGGAAGAGTTTAAGTTTGATTGCGTCCGCATTGGTTGTGCCATATCAGAACATTCCACAAATCTTGACAAATTCGGCGATGTGCTTGTGTGGATCAGCCCGTGAACGTCTGTCAAATTGTCGGTCTTTGATCATAGAGAGGTGATGACCTTTAACGGTGAAGTTATCTCTAAGGTCAACCACGACGATAGCGACCCTGGAAGTGGGTGCTATGGCTTGGTTGTTTCCCCACATAGGTTGATCGTCGACCATTGGAAATGGTAGATCAAGAAAAAGGTTGTAAACAACTAAGGCTTTAAAGAAGTTCTCAAAATGTGGGTATTTAACTTTAGGAATTCAGTCTTCAACGGGTATGAATGGGTTTCTTCTCTTCTTATTTTTTTGGTACGGTGGATGAAGTGTTTGTGTTCAGAATAAGGAGTCGTTGGTTCTTGTCCCGTAGAACGGGTGTTCATTCAAGAACAAAACACAACTAGGAATGAATTAGAGTAGCTTTTGCTTCTCGAAAAAGGGTGTAAAAGACGGTACAAAAGACATTTTGGGCAACTCAGAAGTCTCCAGCCGGGCTGCTGGTGGTGTTCTGGTGGGTCGTGAGGGACGAACCAGTCGGCTCGGATGGTTAGTTGGGCGGCTGGCTTGTTCCAATGGAAAGAAAACTTAAAAATAATTTAGAAAACAAGGTTCGGGGGTCTCGGATTGGTTCAAGTATGAAATTTAAAACTAAAACACGATCAAATCCCCGGCAGCGGCGCCAAAAACTTGATGCGTGCGATACAGATAAGTTTTAAATTTCTAACACGGATACCGAATGTCTTAGCAACACATACGAGAAAGTGTACTCGTCCGTTGATAGCAAGATATTATATGGTAAGTCAGGATCGTTCGCGGGGATTAGTGTGTTTAGGTGGTTTAAAATTCGGTGCTAACAATTCTAACAAGCAAATAATGATGATGATAAATATTCAAATGATTTAAAAACTACACTTGATTAAACTATTTTAGGAAATCCAATTTATATGATTGTGATAAACATATTAACATGTTGATTATATGAATTAGATGTTTCTCTAATCTATTGTTTTCAAAACCTTCAATCTTCGTCAAGACCTTAAGTGACAAAAACAAGCTTTACGTTCAATTAATCAATTCAAGCCTACTTCATGTTTTAACTAGTTTGATTCACAGTTCGTTTCACAAACATGTTAACACCTACAATTATGTTTCTTGTTAGATCAAAACCGCTTAAGAAATGGTCAATACAAAAGGTAGCCAATCATAGATAAAAGGCAACAATTGATGGTTAACAAGATCCCTTTCGTCCTATGATATGTTTAACAATCAATCCGGTTTGATAAAACAATATCACATGAATCATAAGCATAGATGGATCTTAGAAATAGCTTGAAATTGAAGAAAACATGTTATCACAATCATAAACAAATCATCATTCCACAAACATCATTTAACCAAGTGTATAAAGATACTAGCCACTCATAGCAATCAAAGTCATATTTCCAGAAATTAATGGATTCATAAACATGATTAAAAGGTTCATACAAAGTATGTAAAGATTACAAGAAATGAGGCTTAGATGCCTTGATAAATTCTTGATGTTTTCATCAGTGTGCGAAGACGATCTTTGGGACATACTGTGACGGTAAAGGTTTCCGTAATAAAAAATGTACTTAGGGACAGTGAGACAACTGTAACAATAGTAACTGACATAAAAACACGCTCAGAAGATAAAGTGACAAATCAGAACAAGGCATGATGTACTTAAATACAAATAGTGGACATCCAAAAGTATACAGTGTACAATGCACATAATTCTTAATATGCTTTTCAGTGACCAAAGTGGAAAGTCAGCCTTCTAATCTTGTTTAGAATAATG
Organism: Tanacetum coccineum; assembly: GCA_026074375.1. NCBI lineage: Eukaryota > Viridiplantae > Streptophyta > Magnoliopsida > Asterales > Asteraceae > Tanacetum > Tanacetum coccineum. The sequence continues at coordinate 58,417 of BQNB010017977.1, forward strand.
ATTATTCCTAGCATTGCATGATACTCCCTAAATTAGACATAGTTGATCAAGTTATGTCTAATTAAGGTCTAATGATGCAACTGCTCGGACTAGTCAACTCGTTTCATGTTCGTTGCTTTTATAAAAATAAAATCATTTTGGTTATAGTTTGGGTTTTTATTTTGAAAACCGGCGTTCTCTATAACCTTAGGTTCTGATTACCAATCTGTCACACCCTGCTAAAGCGGAAACACGAGAAGCGAAAAAGATGATAGAATAAACACCATACATGATTAAGTTAAGAATATTTCAAATACGAGTTTAAAAAAAATACATGGTACATCATAAATTGTTTTCTTCCGAACATGAGTTTCTCAAAAGACAAGAGATTTTCGGAGATAATGACATTTATAAAAATGTCCAAATGTAATGCACTAAAACTTCCACTTACAGTTGATCACCTGAAAAGCATGATAAAAGAAGTCAACTATTGAAAATAGTTTGTGAGCTCACAGGAATATGTACACAAAATAGTTTAAAACGGTGTCTAGGGTAACACCAAGCAGTTTCGAGTTACCAAAAACAAAATTTTAACATAATTCAAGTATCCAAATAAAGTTTCCAGTTTAGGTTTCAAAATCAAGTTTCTATTACCTAAAGTAATGTAACACAAATCAATTGTATGTATGCTATAGTGTTTATGCAAGGTCACTACTTAAACGAATCCGCCGCATCCAAAATTCAATAACAACATAATCCGCTAGCGTGGCAAAGCCAACAATAGATATACGTAATGCTACTAGTTTCCATACATGATGAAACTAGACTCATGTTATTGCACTACTAGACCTCGTGAATAATGACACTAGTCTAAGTACTCTAGAACTATGCACCCTCGCATCAAGGGGGTGAGGAGTGGAAAATCCTAATAGTATTATTCATCAATACTAACGTCTTGTCCCGGGCATCTCCGGAGTTGAGCTAAAAGTAGTGTGGTTTACCATCAGGAATTAAAGAAGCAATACATACCAAAATCATAGTTTCAAAGCACTTCCAATAGTTCAACAAGTTCAAATGATTTCAAAATTCAATACGTTTAAAATATGTTCGATAGTCAAATATGTTCAAACTTTTCGAGTAGATAAAAGTAATAATATGGAAATTTAAGTATAACATATCATGCTTTCCACCCTAATACATGTAAAAAGAGGGGCCGTGAGAAACTCACCTTAATAGTAAGACGAGCACAACGGTTTTTAGCAAATTCAAACAAGTAAGCAACCAAACAAACTCGCAACCTTCTACCCGAGACCTAAGGAAAAAAAATTATAACTAATTAGATCATATACGATATGCTCGGACAACACTCATGTCTTTTATTTAATCCGTTTATTAAGTTTGTTGAAAATTACCATTTTTCCATATAAACCCTAAACCATAATTTTTACTTGATTTTGACTTCGTTTCAAGTGACCGATCAACTAAGTGAGAATGTATTAAAGTACAAGCCCTTCACAAATCTTATTATACTATATCTTAGGTGTGTTTCAAAAAATTTATAGACCTTATTAAGTCACTTAGCCTACCCAAACAAACCCGACTAAAAATAGTATTTTGTTTCGACACTTCTTTCCGTTTTAATGACCAGAGGGTCTTAGAAGTAAACCCAAGTGCTAGGGTTGCTAGGACACTAAGTACACACATAAAACTAGTTCCTATATCAGTTTCGAAGCTTTATATGCCTGTATGAGTGATTTACACTCTTAACAACTCACTTGTTAAATTTCAGAAAATCAGGACATTTGCCCTTTGGTTTTATTTCGACAAAATGAATAACCAAATTGAAAGATATCTTTAAAAAACTTATATTTTTGGAAAATATACTCATAGTACTATAATTTAGAGTCAAGAACCATGTCAAAAGACCTATTTTTCAATTAGTTATGACCATTTTAAGGTGGTTTTTCAATCCAAACACCCCTTAAATTTGGGTTTTCATCAAATTTCACATACAATATTTCTACCCAGTCACTCAAAAACAACTAAAGCAGCACCCAAACTCATTTTATATGTGTCTTAGCATTATTTTAGACACCCAATATCAGTATAAAACAATCTATATTCCTCTCACTCTTGCATGTATAATAAAAGTACCAAAATCAATAAAAATCTATGATTTTATGTGACTTTCTTAAGTAAACTTTTAGATCAAATCACCAACTTTATAAACCAACCTTTAGATTAAATTTATAGCTCAACCATAAGTGTTTAAATATTCTATGATCTGAGTAGCAACTTAAGAAATATATTTTCTTTTTGCATGTACTTAAAAATGTGTTAAAAGATCCAAAACTCAAGATTTTAAGCCATTTTAAAGCACCAATTTTTTAACCATTGCTATAAATCAAAAAGTATAAGTTCTAAAATATTTTAATGACTTTAACATGAGTATTTCAACATTAAAACTCAGTTTCAAAAGTATTTCAATATCTATAAATAAAAACATAAGAAAAATGTTACAAAGAACCATTTTAAGGGCTTTTGGTGCAAGAAAGACACAAGTCTTCTTACATCTAGCATTTTACCTTTAAAACTTGCATGAGATGATAAAAATGACCAAGGGGCTGAGATAATATAAGTTCTTGATGGTTTTGTTTTTTTGAGTTCTAGCTTAATCTTTGCATAAAGATAAGTTCAAGATAACTAAAAAGATGTTATCTTGTAAGTTTGATCAAAATTTGGTGATGGTGGTGGTGTTGATATTCTTGAATGACCAAAATGAAGAGATTATAGGGAAATGAAAGCTTTGTGTGTGAAAAGTACTAGTGAAATGTGGGAGAAATGAGTGTTTGTGAGATTTAAGTACTAGTTATGTAAGAAAGACAAGTGTAACTAAGGTGTAACATGTGTTAACTAACTAGCTAAGTGTCAAGTGTGAAAGCACGAGGTGTTAATGAGGTGGAGGGTTATGTATATCTCATTTAGGAAGACTAAGTGATGTGTATTAGTTGTATTTAGTGGGTAAATAATACCTCAAAACGTCTGAAGTCTAGACTATAAATGAATAAACGCGTTATGCAAATATCGGGTTATACTTAAAAAGACGTGTATACATAAAAATAGACTAAGTTTTCAAATGTGGCGACACTAACTATTTAGAATATCTTGAGCATGTCGTTGGTCGTTAAGACCATTAAATAGGATCATTAGGTCGAAGGTGCCTTCGAATAACTAGGGTTCCTAATAAAATGAGCGTCAATTAATTAAATTGACATGACCATTTAAAAGTGACTCAACAAATGAATAACGAAGTCAAAATTCATAGATTTGCTGTCGATTACTAACCCCAAAAATAGACGATTGTCACACAAAAGCTCCAAATTATGACTAGAATACGCTTATTAATCCAAATCAATTATATGTATGCTATAGTGTTTATGCAAGGTCACTACTTAAACGAATCCACCGAATCCAAAATTCAATAACAACATAATCCGCTAGCGTGGCAAAGCAAACACTAGATATATGTAATGCTACTAGTTTCCGTACATGATGAAACTAGACTCATGTTATTGCACTACTAGACCTCGTGAATAATGACACTAGTCTAAGTACTCTAGAACTATGCACCATCTCATCAAGGGGTGAGGAGTGGAAAATCCTAATAGTATTATTCATCAGTACTAACGTCTCGTCCCAAGAATCTCCGGAGTTGAGCTAAAAGTAGTGTGGTTTACCATCAAGCATCAAAGAAGCAATACATACCAAGATCATAGTTTCAAAGCACTTCCAATAGTTTAACAAGTTCAAATGATTTCAAAGTTTAATACATTCCAAATATGTTCGATAGTCAAATATGTTCAAAATTTTCGAGTACATAAAAGTAATAATATGGAAATTTAAGTATAACATATCATTCTTTCCACCCTAATACATATAAAACATGTAAAAAGAGGGGCTGTGAGAAACTCGCCTTAATAGTAAGACGAGCACAACGCTTTCCAGCAAATTCAAACAAGTAGGCAACCCAACGAACTCGCAACCTTCTACCCGAGACCTAAGGAAAAAAAATATAACTAATTAGGTCATATACGATATGCTCAGACAATGCTCATGTCTTTTATTTAGTCTGTTTATTAAGTTTGTTAAAAATTACCACTTTTCCATATAAACCATAAACCATAATTTTTACTTGATTTTGAATTCGTTTTGAGTGACCGATCAACCAAGTGAGAATGTATTACAGTACAGCCCTTTACAAACCTTATTATACTATATCTTAGGTGTGTTTCAAAAATTTTTAGACCTTATTAAGTCACTTAGCCAACCCAAACAAACCCGAATAAAAATAGTATTCTGTTTTGACACTTCGTTCCATTTTAATGACCAGAGGGTCTTAGAAGTAAAACCAAGTGCTAGGATTGCTAGGACACTAAGTACACACATAAAACTAGTTCCTATATCAGTTTCAAAGCTTTATATGCATGTATGAGTGATTTACACTCTTAACAACTCACTTGTTAAATTTCAAAAAATCGGGACATTTGAGCTTTGGTTTTATTTCGACAAAATAAATAACCAAATTGAAAGATATCTTTACCAAACTTATAATTTTGGAAAATATACTCAGAGTACTACAATTTAGAGTCAAGAACCATGTCAAAAGACCTATTTTTCATTAAGTTATGACCATTTTAAAGTGGTTTTTCAATCCAAACACCCCTTAAATTTGGGTTTTCATCAAATTTCACATGCAATATTTCTACCCAGTCACTCAAAAACGACCAAAGCAGCACCCAAACTCATTTTATATGTGTCTTAGCATTATTTTAGACACCCAATATCAGTATAAAACAATCTATATTCCTCTCACTCTTGCATGTATAATAAAAGTACCAAAATCAATAAAAATCTATGATTTTATGTGACTTTCTTAAGTAAACTTTTAGATCAAATCACCAACTTTATAAACCAACCTTACGATTAAATTTATAGCTCAACTATAAGTGTTTAAATATTCTATGATCTGAGTAGCAACTTAAGAAATATATTTTTCTTTTTGCATGTACTTAAAAATGTGTTAAAAGATCCAAAATTTAAGATTTTAAAGCCATTTTAAAGAACCAACTTTTTAACCATTCCTATAAATCAAAAAGTATAAGTTCTAAAATATTTTAATGATTCTAACATGAGTATTTCAACATTAAAACTCAGTTTCAAAAGTATTTCAATATCTACAAATAAAAACATAAAAACATGTTACAAAGAACCATTTTAAGGGCTTTTGGTGCAAGAAAGACACAAGTCTTCTTACATCTAGCATTTTACCTTTAAACTTGCATGAGATGATAATGATGACCAAGGGACTGAGATAATATAAGTTCTTGATGGTGTTGTTTTTTTGAGTTATAGCTTAATCTTTGCATAAAGATAAGTTCAAGATAACTAAAAAGATGTTATCTTGTAAGTTTGATCAAAATTTGGTGATGGTGGTGGTGTTGATATTCTTGAATGACCAAAATGAAGATATTAGAGGGAAATGAAAGCTTTGTGTGTGAAAAGTACTAGTGAAATGTGGGAGAAATGAGTGTTTGTGAGATTTAAGTATTAGTTATGTAAGAAAGACAAGTGTAACTAAGGTGTAACATGTGTTAACTAACTAGCTAAGTGTCAAGTGTGAAAGCATGAGGTGTTAATGAGGTGGAGGGTTATGTATATCTCATTTAGGAAGACTAAGTGATGTGTATTAGTTGTATTTAGTGGGTAAATAATACCTCAAAACATCTTAAGTCTAGACTATAAACGAATAAACGCTTTGTGCAAATATCGGGTTATACTTAAAAAGATGTGTATACATAAAAATAGACTATGTTTTTAAATGTGGCGACACTAACTATTTAGAATATCTTGAGCATGTCATTTGTCGTAAAGACCATTAAATAGGATCATTAGGTCGAAGGTGCCTTCATATAACTAGGGTTCCTAATGAAATGAGCGTCAATTAATTAAATTGACATGACCATTTAAAAGTGACTCAACAAATGAATAACGAAGTCAAAATTCATAGATTTGTTGTTGATTACTAACCTAAAAAATAGACGATTGTCACACAAAAGCTCTAAATTATGACTAGAATACGCTTATTAATCCAAATCTGTCAACATAAGAAATTAACTAACAACGGTAGATTCGGAGGACAGGGAGGAAAAAATAGAAAGAAAGCCATGTTTATTAGATTGAGAAAAAAGGGTAGAGAGGAAAAGATGTATGTGTTTTCTAGAGAGAGAAACACACACTCTTTATGATACAAATGATTTCCTCACCCTCCTATGGAAGTATATGAGGGTATATATAGTCCTTGATATGCCTAACTATCATCTAATGACATTACTAGTCCTTGCGTATCTGACTATATGTAAACTAATGTAGTTCTATATAAGTCTTCATATTTTAAGGCTAACAATCTTTCCCCAATATGTAGGCATACGGAATTACTTACAATGTTCCTAACAAGTACAAATACAACAAAATAAAGTCTTCAAAAGCGCTTCTAATGCGGAAGATGATGTCTTTGTGTTCTAGTCTTGATACTTGTTCTGGAACCATTGTAATAATCATGAGTTGGATGAACTTATCCCTAATTCATGCAGCATGTCTTGAAAAGATTTCTTTATAAACTTATTTTTGACGAAGTTTCTGAATCAACTTCCCCCCAAAACAACATCCGTATCTTGAGCAGATTCTGAAACTTTGATGTGGCTTGAACAATCTTCTAACTTTGACATTTAAAGTGCACAGCGGAATATTGTAGAAGAATAATCCATCCACACCAATTAATATTGTTTCTATAATGTTTCATGACATTTAGTATTGGTGAATATCTATTCGGGGGAACATGCAAGAGATCAACATATTTTCCTCACGCTTGTAGAATACTTCACACAAACCATACTAAGTAAAGTAGTATACACTACTTCCCCCTGGAAGTTGACCTGATTACATCAAAGTACACGTTTTCCCTCATGATGGTTTCAAACTCTCGGAAGCATCATTGACGTGTACGCCCATATACTCGAGAAGTTCTTGTCTTAAGCAAACATCTTGAAAAGTTATGAATGACATTGAAAAACTTTGAAAGATTTTACGTAGACTGTGAAGTACCATTGACATTTTGTAGCACAATAATATCTTGTGAGAATTTCTTATCACATCTCATCCTTTTAAACTCTCTAGCTAACTTACTGTAACATTCCGTATTTAAGGTCACTATTTATTCCGAACTTTATTTCTATTTTCATTTTTAAGCGAGTTATTAATTTTACGTTTACCCGATTTAGTAAGATTTTCTCGTTCTTAGCTTTGCGTGAGCAGTATTTAGAGATCTATTCCGTCTTCGTGCCTTAAGTGGTTTAATAATCTCATAATATTCCCCAATGATTATAATTTTCCTCATTTTCATTTTCCGTTGTGTTTCGCGTTTACGTAAATTCTTGCTTAAAACTCGCGTTTTTACCTAAAACATTACCTTTACTTAATTTATTTTACACCACACTTTAATTAAATTATACACAAATAAAAATCAAAAAAAAATATAATTTCACAAAACCCAAGGCCCAATGGCCGGATTACCCAAATCCACACACAAACTCTTTAAATTTTTTCACACTTCCTATAACACCATCATTTCCATTTCTTTTTCCCATACATGCAAGTCTCAAAAAAATAAATTTTTCTCTCCTTCCTCTTGGTCTCCACTTCTGCCGATTCTAGCACCACCATCACCACCATCATACAAAATTTTTCATCTCACTTTTATCCTCTTAACACCATCCACAAGCCTCTTGCAAAGTTTGGTGCAATTTCTTGAAGATTTGAAGAAGTTAGGGCTTGTTTTCTTAGGTTTTCTTGAGGGTTTTGATTGGGGTTTTGTTGGAAGAGTATTAACAACCTTAGAGGAGGATTAGAAGCTAGTTAATCTTGTGTTACTTTGGTTCGAATTCAGCCAACACAAGAAAGGAGGGTTCTTGTTTGATTCACTAGTCTTAATCTTCATTTTTGTAAGCCCTAATCTCCTTCTTATTTGTTTTACCTTTTTATTTCTTGTTTTCTTTAATTTTAATCCATGAAAATGGATGTGTAAGTTCTGTAAATATATATGTGATGTTGTTCTTGAGGGTGTTTTAGATTAGTTATGGCATTGGGTTAGGTCTTAGATGATTAAAATAAAGTTTACAAAGGTTTTAAGTTAAAATATGGGGACTGTTTTGAAAACAGTAGCTAAAACGTATCATAGCTCTAAAAATTTAGCTTGGGGTCTGTGATTAAATTTCATAGGTGGTTAGATATATGTCTCAGCTCTATGGGATAGTTGGATGCTCAACCAATTGTTCCGGATGAGTGAGATATGGTCAAAATACGGAAACGGGTCGAATCTGGACCTTTGTTTGGAAAACGTGTTAATGTCAAGGTTTTTGAATTAAAAGTTTGGATTTTAAAACATGGACTATTACTAGACATCATAGGGAAGCTCCAGCAATTGGCCTCGCATTCGTTACTATTATAGATTTTGATTTATGACCGTTTCCGTAAAAGTGTTTTATTTGGTTAACATTCTGTTTGGGTAGTCAGTCACTAAAAGGTTAATTCCCATTGATTGGTTAAGAATCTGAAGATGAGGCTTTTCATTCTGGAAACTAGACTCAAATAGCTTTCCATGGGCGAAAACCTCATATTCATAGCCCTTACGGATTAATAGTTATGCACTCATAAAAACAGGTCAAAACAGAAACTGGACTTTTACGTCTTTTCTAAAAACATACAAAGTACACAATTTTGATAATGAGACCAAAATTAATATATGAGACTTAGTGTATGCTTAATTACTTATAAGGTTAGGTTATTAGTCATATATTAGAATAAAACCACTTTAGTAAGGTCATTATGCAATGCCACGCATATATCTAAGAATCATGTCCCATACGTGATAAATTTTCTTACGTATTGTTTTTACTCTTATATTTTACTAAGTCACGTCACTCCTATAGGTTGTCGGTGATTGTTGGTGATCTCTCTCGATCTATATACTCAGCTTCTCGATCTTCATCGCTTATTTGACTTACAGTGAGTTCATAGCCTCGCTTTTCAAGTATTTTTCTTAAACCCCGCGAGGGAGATGCATGCTAGTTTTTATAAAATGAACACAAGTAGTTTTCTTCTTGTATGCTTGGACCCGTATGTGAATATATGTTGTTGCTTGAGTAGCTTTCGTCATAAGACCCCAATCGTGAGCCGTCAACTACCTATGATGGGTAGCCGCTCATACAATTAATAGCGCTATGGGCTTGACAACCCGGTTCGGTTTTTGGGAGTTTGAATCCAGGAAAGTGAGCACTCCCAATGTACGGACATATTGTATGGAGATTTAAGTAGGTATCTGACGAAAATACCTAGCCTGGGGGCATTCATTGTATTATCAATTGTTTATGAATTTCGTCAATGGGATCGGTGTCGCGAGCTCAATGCAACTGTTGTTTATTAGCTTGTCTGATCAACAAGTCTATATGATGCTTATGAATATTATTATGCTTGTGTTCAACTCTCTTTCTACTGTTTATCAATTATAAAACCTATGAATTCACTCAACCTCGTGTTGACTTTTTAGCATGTTTCATCTCAGGTAATTGAAGTACGAAGGCTTGGAGGCACTGATGAGGAGGATTTGCGCTAAACTTTTGTCCACCATTTAAAAACCCATTCCTCATTAAAAACTTGTTTTAGTTTGGTTAAATCAAACTTATTTTATGTATGGTAACGATCTCTTGGGACTACGCTTTTGAACTCTGATAATAATGGAATGGAATGATTGTTTGTTTTTAAAATGTCTCATTGAGTCGTTCTTTATATCTCATGACTATTGTACTATTATTTAACACCCAAATTGTTGGTTCCGCTGCGTGTAAATTTGGGGATGTTAAAGATTGGTATCAAGAGCCATAGGTTATAGAGAACTAGGTTATTTTCAAAACCTAAACTATAACTCTATTTTTAAAATTTTAGCACGCAAATTCCTCATGATGTCGGCCAAGTCGTTCTTGCAATTACGTTCCTAGCATTATATATTGCGAGTGTATTATCACTAAGTATTTATTAATAAATACTATGATATATATATCAAGATATATATTTATTATTAAACTTTACATATTAAAGTTTTTATCATACTTCAAAAGTCTCATATCTAATGTATTACATACATTCATATATATTTTGCATACATTCAAACTTTGCATAAATTTTATTAAATATAGTGACCTTATACGTATCCCTCGTATTCGGAGATTATCATGGCGAACTTACCTCCAAATGATGACGCGAATGCTCTAGAGCCCAACTTCAACAATGAGTTTATGCCGAATCCAGGTCATGCACACTTTGTAAACAACAACAATAATAATGGATGGATAGAGTGGGATGTACCACTAGGAGAGATGATTGAGCCGATGATAGACCCAGAGTTTGACGAGGAGGATGATGAGGATGAGGTTGGTGATGTTGTGGATGCGCCTAACCCAAGCACCTATGAGGTTGGATGTCCATCTACGGCTATCGTAG
>BQNB010017978.1:6981-69003 GCA_026074375.1 Tanacetum coccineum
TCAAGGAAGATACGACATATCCGTGCCTGCACTCACCAAAGACAACAAAAGGAATGAAGATCAATACGCCGTATCTATAACAACCCGTAATTTTCATCAATGTAATTATCCATCTATTAAATTAGATGCACTGTAATATCCATCTATTATATAAACCACCTTTTTACAGGGAAATTTTTGCTTTATTCTATTATGTAACGTAGTTTACATAACTAAAGAAAACGAGCTCACGCAACAATCAATTCCATCTATATCTATGTTTATATCATGTAAACATCCTAATGTGTCAAGTCAATGTTCTAATATTATTTTACTAGATACGTTATCCATTTAACGTACTTTTCAAAACAAGCATTAAACATTAATGTTTATATCAAAACCATTATATGCAATGTATACATATAAAATGAATGTGCAAGCCTTCAAGCATGTGTACAAGTATACAATACATAACATTTGAAATATAATTTCCCTCCAAGTCAATGTACAACTCATTTAAGCTTAATGTACAAATCCATCAAGCACGAATTCAAACTAACTCAATTTCCCTCCAAATTCATTCTAATTTCTTACCACCACTTTAGCACAAGGTACAATACTCAATGCACAACTTCTAAACCCTAAACCTAAACCCTAAATCATCCTAAAACCCTAATCTAAAACCCTAAACCCTAAACGAAACCCTAAACTAGTTCTAAACCCTAATTCAAAAACACTTAACTTAAACCTAATCCTAAACCCTAATCCTAACACTAAACTTAATTCTAAACCCTAATCCTAACACTAAACCTTAATCCTAAACCTAATCTACGTCTTAAGTCCAAAACCCTAAGCTGAAACAAAAACCAACTCGACACCCCTTTTTATTCATTTTTAACCCATTTTTAACTAATCTAACATCTAAATACCACCATGACCTCACCACCATGTCATCAAGAAACCACACAAGCACCTTACTCACCACCTTGACCATCAAGTATTGCTTTGTCACCTCCTTGTTACCCTTGTCCATTCGCACCCTCATACACCCTCAATAACCAACCTTAGCATAACAACTCTCCAAACTACTCCCATGAATCACCTATAGCCTTCCTTTGTCATCTACATACATACCTTGATCCCTACACTAAGTATTCTTGGCCTCCAAGGTGTAAAACTTAGGCACTAAGGGTTTTCGAGCCCTATATATTGCTGAAACACACACTCTTTCAAATCACACCTCAAAAACCCATCACCACTCAAATGGAGTTCTAACTCAGACCAAGGATGATCAAGTGAAGTCCCTAAGATCAGAATAGAAGCCAAGAATCAAGAGAAGGATGCCCTTAAAGTCGTTTCTAGGCGTACGAACCCAAAAACCCTCATTCAACCCATTTTAGCTCAAGTAAGTTCAAAATCTTGTTCAATAAGCTCATAATGTGTTTTAGAATGTTCATAATACTCTAAAGATCATATATAAACTCTTGTTTGAAGCCTTGAATCCTCAAACCCATGTGTTTTTTACTAAAACCCTAAAAATGACCCGTTTTGATTTTCTAGCTAACGAATCCTTTTTCTAAACTTTTGTTACGTTAGAACATGTTATTTTAGCTTATTATAATTAGCTATAACCTGCAAATATCATTTGGAACCCTAAAATAAGCTTGCATGGCTTTTTGGACTTGATTTGTAAATCATTTCCAGCAAGGGGTATATATCATAACTTTCTGAAATTTATAACTAGAGGGGCTGAAAATGTCATTTTCCTAAAGTTATAACTATAAGGACCTATCTTGCCAAGTTTCAAAGTTAAAGGTTTAAATTATATATACTTTATATATAAAGGACCTAAACTTTAAAAGTTTATAAATCGAGGGTGATATAATGGCCATTTTTTTGCAAACTTAAAATAATAAAATATAATATTTTATATAAATTATAACATACATATAATATATAAACTTGAATGTATTAAACTCGATACATTTATCGCTATTAATCAACGATCGACGCATTATAAAACAATTACGTTATATAATTAACGTAATTTTATCATCGACTAGCTTTGAAAAAAAAACTTAAAAAACTTATCCGTATCAACTTACTAGGAATTTCATAGTGTGGGGGTTTCCAGTTTTAGGGTATTTGTTTTGACGAGTTTGCTGGGTTTACGATTTAAAGTGCCCTAACTCCTCAAACGATACTACATGGCCTCTTGATTATGATACCCGAACAGTGATACAATATTTCCATAAATTAATAAATCAAAGTAATACGTTAAACTTTTAATGAAGATTTGAAACCATAAACCATCACACCTAAGAATTACATATAACCTACCCAGGTTGCTTAACGTAGGTGTTACTTTTCACTTGATAATACTTTGTGCATCATTCAGATTTCCCCAGTTAAGGTGAGTTCATAGCTTGCATTTTAAAATCTTCTAATGTTTTCATAACCCGCAAGGGGATTACATAAGTATAAACCATGAATACGAGTGTTTTTCACCGTATGCTATCCTGATATATTATTGCCTAAGTCCTTACTTTTGCCATTAAGACCCCACTATCATGAACCGTTAATTACTTTTCGGAGTAAGCGTGCCATTTTTAATATAGATCTATTTGGTGACGAACACCCCCGTTGGTGTACCTAGTACTTTCTGTTAGCCAAAACGCACTCATTTGAAATCACTATGGCGGTGTTTGGCAAAGAGCAATCCGTTGGGGCAACTTCTTTGATTATTGATTTATCTCAATAGTCCTCGGATGTCATAGAGCTGTAGGTGCAATAAATACTTTTTTCTATAATAATTTTACTCATTGTAATTATTGACACTTATGGGTGTATGATTACTAATATAATAGCGTATAAGATATATATATATATAATATAATATATAATATATATATATATATATATAGTACTTTGGTAGAGAGGACATTACACATAAAATATTAGGAGTGAGAGAGAGAGAGAGAGAGTTAGGAAATAGCTAATGAAAAGTTTTTAAACTAAGAAGGATAAAAGAACTATAACCGCATATCCGAGATGCATCGACTTAAATTAGATGCATCTCTATAATTCTTCGATGCATTATAAGCATCATAAATTGTGTTTTCTAGCTTTTAAAATTAGATGCATAATACGTATTTTAGATGCATTTCATATTCTCTTTATTTTTTGGGGTCCTCGAACATTGCCAAAATCATGACAATCAATTTGCACCATCTACACATCAAATTAACTTTTCGAAACTCTATATGGTGCATCTAATGAATAGAAATGCATCTAATGAAGAGTCGTTGCATCTCAAATGTGTGGTTTTAGTACTTCTCAACCACTTCTTATTTTTAATTTACTTCTCACTCGGATCCCTCATATATATATATAGTATAATACAATATACCATTATATAATACATACATATATATATATATTTATAATATATATATAAATATATAACTAAATCCAATTATCAATAATATAATAAGATAGAGATTCGTGAGGATTCTAGAAGATTACTTTTATCCAAAGTTAAAATTCAAAATCTTCCTAAGTTGTATCCCAACAGGTGCGAATTAAAATCGGTTAAGTTCTTGCTCGCAAGGGATGTGTTTGAATAATCAAGATTTTGATTTGGTTTCTATATCGTACAATATAAATGCAAAAACATAAAAGCAAGCAACAAGTTAAGACAATTAAAAAATTAAATGTTAAAAAAAAAAACGATAACGGAATCCTAAACGCGACTAAGTAACAAACTAAATCAACATTTTATAACCCTACAAATGTTTTTTCATTTTTATAAATCCTAAATGACAGTAAAAAATAAATTTATAGTATTTTGATTTATATTTTATTTATTATGAATTAAAAACTAATTCAATCTAAAAAATTGATTAAAAATACTAAACTAAATTGGAAAAATCTGAAAAATTTATGGAAATTACTTTGAACAGTTTAAGACTTAAGAAAAATAAAATGGACCAACCAACTTATCTTAATAAGCTGAAAATAATCGCAAAAGGGCTGAATGCTTATTAAAGAAAAACGTGTATATAGAATTAATGATGTAGATGTATAAATAAAAAAGTCCCAAGCGCAGTTGGTTAAATGAGTGTGTGTTGAGGCGTTGGTATGTTAAAGGGGAGGTCACAGGTTTGAAACTTGTGGCCACCTTTTTTGACAAAACCTTTTTTTTATTTTTCTTTTTTAAAAAGCTAATTTATAAGACAAAATAAGACACTTTTGTAAAACAACTTTTTCTTAAACTTGTAAATAAGACATGATTAAGCTTAAACAATATGACATATTATAGCTAAACTAACTAATGACTTTTAAGCTAAACTAATTGCAAATTTTTAGACTAAATAAGCAACTTTAAATTAAATAAGCTGAAAACTAATGACTACTAAGATCTAATAAGCAAATGTGACCAGGATTTAGCTGACAAAATGAGCTTAAAAGCTCTTTAAAGCTGAAATGGATTATGACTTAAACAAGTAGTTTTTAAAAGAGAAAATGGCTAATTTTAAGCTTAAATTTAGATCTAATAAGCACTTTGAAATCAGTTGTAAACTAAAAACAGATGAGGTTTAGCTTCCAAATAACACATAAAAATAATTTTTAAGAAAATTGGTTTAATATTAAGCTATAAAAGAGAACTTAAAAACTAACAAACTAACAACAATACTTATTTTTTGGATTTTTATCAAGTTTTAAAAAGACAAATTGGCCTTTTCAGCCCTAGATTTAAGCTAGTAAAAGAGAATTTAAAAACAAAAAGCTAAAGAAAACGATCACGCTTGAATGCATAATGAGCTTATTTTATCAAATTCAGACTTTAAATTAAACTTAATCTACTCTAATTAAGCTAATGAAAACTGACTTTTAAAACTTTGAAGACACAAACAGTTTTAGACTTAAAACCAAAATGGAAATTGCACTATTATCCTATCTTACTTCTACTGCATCATGATACTCTAACAAGCATGACATCAACATAAAATTGCTGCTAAACAAGATCTAACCAAATAAGCTGCTATGACAAGCTTAAAACTCACAGATTCAAACCATGATTAGAACAAACCTTAAACTTGAATTTTAGACCTTAAAAACTTATTTAAACTAACTAATAGACTAATTTAAAGCTTGTCAAAAATGATTGAAAGGTCAAAATCAATCCAGTAGTACTAACTTAAGTTAGTACTGCTTGACCCAAACACCCTTTTAAAATTGATTTTTTAATTTTCACACTACAAAAGACTTGATTAATCATATATTATTGAAAATAGATAACTCTTAATGATATTAGATGACATTTAAGCACAAAGCATGAAAAAATAAGCATTATCTAATAATCTATGATATTAAGCAGTTTTAACTAAGCAAGTTGACAGAATCAAAATAAGCTCTAATTAAACTAAAACAAAGCCATAAACTAGCATATTAAACTAGATTAGAACTAAATAAGAACAAACAAGTAGCTATAAGCAAGCAATAAGGAATGATTAAACAGGAATAAGCAAAACAGACATTAAGCTTTAAAGAGAGAAAAGGGAGAAGTACCTTTGTCCCAGCTAAACAGGGATTATAAAAGGCTCAAAAGAGCTTATCTACTAAGCTAACAACTTTTTAAAAACAAGCGGTGAGGTCATAAGCCCGTTTCCGTATTGGCTTATCATCCATAAAACAAGCTGAGGTATTATTTGAGAGTGGATTTGTGAATAAAACTAAGACAAATTATGAGATTTGTTAACTAAAAGCTATAAGCTAAGTAACTTAGCATATTAAAGGTATATTAGAGCTTATCTAAAGAACATTGAACACATTTGCATAAGTTGTGCAAAACAGAATTGGAAACAAGATTATGAATAAACTTGCAATTTTATTAATAACTTGAAATGTTTACAAAGCTTTGAAATGGAAAATACTAAATTTAAAAGACGAAGAAGTTGTAAATAAAACTTAAAGTAAAATTATACTACTCCTAAGCTAATCCTAAAATTTAACGAATACAAATGTGAAATTCTCTTCTCTATTTATAGAATCCATGTGTGTTTGTTGTGTGAGAGGCTTAAGGAGTGCTCTCCAATCTTTGATGGGGTGGGGTCTCCAATCTTTAACCAAACATATTTATCAAACCCGCCTCACCATATGAGATCAATATGAGCCCTTCGTTTCTGATATGTCCACACTCAACCAATCATTTTACCACTGCGGATTTGCCAGCTTAGGATGTCAGGTGTGTCAGGCGTTGTCAGCAAGGCCTTCCTTCTAGAAACACTTGCAAGCGAGTGTGTATGCTTGGGTGACTTTTACCTTGGTATGAAAATGGTGGGAAAGGGAAAGACTACAACAAATGTTGACTGGGTAATTTGACCCGTGTTTATAAGATTGACCATGGACCAGGGTTGGGTTGGATTTGGTTTTTAGGCTTTGACTTGTTGTATTTGGCTTGGAATGGGTTATAAGAAAATGAATTGGAACTATATAGATATGTATCAGAGGCTTACAATTGTTAAGCATAAGTTTATAGAAATATATGCTAATGGGACTGAACCAGCCCATTAAATGGTACGGTTGGCCCATTAAGAATGTATATGCCTTTACGCTCAGGTTTTTCCGCTCTTATTTATTTCCATTCCCTGTGCTCGATTTTGTTCGTTATGCTTCGTTTTGTCCTATTATTAAATATCCTTACATGCAAGACACAAATCACAATAAAAACGAATGCCCACAATGCATTTTTTCTATATTTATGGTCATTATGTGGCCTTTTTACTCATTTTTATTAGGTAAAAAAGGTATGTGTATTTAAGCACATACCAAAATCCCTCATACTAAGCTATGTTCTCGGTCCTTAACGACAATGTCAAAATAATAATCAAAATAAACCTAAGTAAAACTCTACAACCACCGTACTATATAAAGTCGACAAAAGTATTTAACCAAACACGTTAAGCTGAAGGTAAAAGAATTAAGCCCACTAGAAGCCGAGCCATGGTCGTGAACAATAAATATTAAACCAACCATACTAATCTTGAACGCCAAGATAAAGCAATTTGAAGGGGAATGCAACACGTAGTTACTAAGCATGGTAAGAATATTCGACATACTAAATAAAAATAGACAAATATATTTGTTGCCAAACAACATCTGTTTATTATCTAGAAATAAGCATTACATAAGGACTAAAGGAAATACAATTTTAATTACAACCCTCCTAAGCAATAATATCTATTTCTTCAAATAGATCCATAGCCAATAGTGAAGATAATGATCGCGCAAGAATCGCGTAGAATAATAGGCCATATACTAAAAAATCTCTTCGCATGGACGAGGGTCAATAATAACACCGAGTGTTATGCGCGCTACGCCCTCGCCATGATGTAATGATATGCAACACTTTTTTTTTTGAGGATTTGGATAAGAGAAAATTTAAGTGAAAGATTTGGTGTGGTTGTGCAGAAAGGAGGATTCAAAATTTTGGTATATTAAAAAGGAATAGAGGTGACCGTTGGTCACGTGTTCGTGACGTTGAGTCACTGTTCAATGACCATTAGGGTCAATGTTCACATATAAATTTTTTTAACCCATACCTCTCATTAACACCATTCCGGAAGGCGCAACTCAAACTGAATTTTACGGACAAAATTCTTTTAAAAATCATGGAGGTTTAAAAATTAAAAAAACATGAGGAGACTAGTAACAACCTTATTTTCAGGTCATTTTAAAACGACTGTCATTTTATTTCACTATTTATTTTTAGTCCTCGTACGCGTTTGCTTTAATTTAATCGTTAAGTTAAATCGCTTAAGCTAAAATTATCATTTCAACGTAAACGGGCATCAAACAATTAAAGGTTTTACTCAAGCAAGTGTTTAGAGAAATATTTAGAGGAAATTATTAACTTTGCACATTTTTATTTGTATTGTTACTTAAAGTGTTTACATTTCGCGATAAAATACATTTACGCATTCACGGAACCATCAATACCTATCTATACTCAACCAACTACCCACAATTGTACCCAATACTAAAAAATTATATAATTTCCTTATACATATATACATATGGCTAGATAAGGGCTTATAAAACAAGAGAAATAATATCTACAACTTGTTTTTGTAATCTAACACATGTTATAAACTCCAACAAGCAAACTATCTTACAATACCAACTATTCTTACACTTCCAACTCTCTTACACCTTCCCATCCTTTCTTACACCAAAACCTTACTTCCTTCCCTAATTATATGGATCTTGTTCCTAGATATTTCTAGTATAAAAGGTACACTATTGTAAGTAAACTTCACACTTCATTCACTTATCATTTTCAACTAGCAAAACACACAAATCCTCTCATCCTTTTGCTCCAACCCACAGCTCAAACAAACAACCCATATACATTTCATATTTTTGATTTTACAAGTAATCCAAGTGTTTAAGGTTCATTATTAGACATATCTAAGGTTTCACACCCCCCAAAATCGGACGGCAGCAGAATAGTAACATTGGGGTGCGACTTCAAGGCACAAGGGACAAGTCACAGAAAACGACCTCAAAAGAGACGTTTAATAAAATGTCACATTCAATTTAATTAAAAATGTCAGAGTTAAATAGGTTCCATTTATAATGTATTAGAAAACATTGTCAAAATGTTTGTCAAATAGTACTCAAGTTATTAAGCCTTCAAAAATATATATCCGCGCGACTCGAATGCTCCCAATGCTCCACTAGCAAAATAGTAACCTGAAAATACATGCTAAAACGTCAACAATAATGTTGGTGAATTCATAGGTTTAAGTAAAAAGCAGTATTGAAATAATTTAAGAAATATTTCAGAAGAGAAGTAGCGTTACAACCAATAAAAAGTGTGTAATTCCGAAATCCACCGAAATCCCAAGAAAGTGATTCAGTAAATCAAGGAAGTATTTAAAAGTGGACCACAAGATCGAAGTAATGGTGGACTAAGTACATATTCCGAAGTCCAAAACAAGTAATGTAACAAGAGAACACATTCATCAAAGTCAACAGTATATATGATTGCACTAAGCTCATGACAACCGAAGCCTTACTAGATGTTTTGCCCAAATCGGAATATAAGAGAGACTTGCCAACACCCGGAACCCTCCATTGTTAATTTGCACCCGATCAAACGAGTGACCCCCAAGTAAAGGTGGGTATTATCAATCCCGATAGATCTATCCACAACACTCGCGCTTACTACAATAGCAATTAACGGTTCATGATAAGTAGGGACTTAAGTAGCAATATATGGATAACTTAGGCAATAATATTCAAGCAGTAATCTGGATAGCATACAATTTAGAAAACACTTGTGTCCAAATAAAACAATCATGTTGTTCAAATTCACATTTCAAAGGTAGGTATTCAACGATCTCAAATCATGTAGTAAACAAATCAAGATTTATTAAGAATAGTCAGGTAATGCTTACGTATAAAAATCAATAGGTTTATATAGTAAAACGAGCACATATTTTCACCCCGAAAACAGTTTAAGAAAACCATTAAAAGAGAAAAGGTGGGGCTATGAACTCATAAAGTATTGAAAGGTAATTGTATTGTAGTAAAATATACAAGTTTGTAAACGAGCATGTATTCCCCTCGCGGGTTTATAAAACATTAAAAAGATTGAAATGCGAGACTATGAACTCACAAAGTATTGAAAGGTAATTGTACTGTAGTAAAATATACAAGTTTGTAAACGAGCATGTATTCCCCTCGCGGGTTTATAAACTTTAAAAAGATGAAATGCGAGACTAGAACTCACCTCGAGTGGAATGGGAAATCAACAATATTCACAATCGAAAAATGGCGGCACGAAAGAATCCCACAAGGCAACCTAATACAAATATCAGGCTCGTATAAGTACTGAATCACAAATGAGTAATCTCTACCATGCATAAGATCTATTTAGCTAATCACCATCTAATGTTAGCGTTGAAAACATAATTTAAATTGGAAAAGATATATAAATATCTGAATAATGTAATTATAGTTATTTCCTGGTAAGTATTTAGTTACTCCTGGTAATGTTGTAGTTACTCCAGGTAGATGTATAGTTATTACTAACGGGTAGTATATTAAGTTACTACTGGGTAGTAGTAGTTAGTTACTCGCTGGTAAGTTATAGTTATTACTAACTCTTGGTAGTATAGACATTGTTACTCTCTGATAGTGTATGTAGTTACTCCTGCAAGTGTTGTAGTTACGTCCCGGGAGTTATAGATATTACTGACTAGGTAATATATAGTTACTCCTGTAAGTTATAGTTTATTACAACTGCTTAGTGGATATTAGTTACTCCTGTATTAAAGTTACGTCTAGGTATTTATATTTATTACTACTGGTAGTATATTTAGTTACTCCTGGAATTTATAGTTACTCCTGGTAGTATATATCTATTACTTTCTAAGTCTGCCCCGACTATAATGACACCACTAAATCACATTTCATACTCGGGTTCTAAAGAGAATTTATGCGAACGATATAATTGAACACAAATAGAATAACATTAACTTCCATTCTGTCCGAGACACCAAAACTCAACCGAAATGGGCGAAAAAGCCCTCGCGGATCTGATGCAGTGTATAATTACCAAAAAGTCGATTTTTCCCCCAGCCTTTACTACCCGTTATCACCGATCGCTTTTAGACTTAAAGAACCTCGCGGGAAGGCTAAAACACGTTCCCTGAACGACCTTTCCAGTTTCGCTGAAGCCGAAACGGACTCGAAAGTGCCGCAAATACCATCGAAAAAACCATGACATAAACCACTAACTTACAAAATTCTGATTTTTTATACCCTCGAAAAATATACCTCGTTTTCCGGCTCTAAACTTTTTCGTTATAATCCGTTGACAAAGTTTCTTACCTTTTTCGGAATCGTCGTGAATCATACTACTTGTATAAAAACATAAAAGTAATGTGTTTATATACGAAGTTTGGACAGAATCTTTGAGTGACCTTTTGAATCCATTTTTTATCCTTACTTTTTATACCTTACTGTTACTTTGTAGATAATACATTTTTTACACCAACTTAATATGTACAATACTTTCTCATCCCTTTAACATGATATTAGCAATATCTCCACATATATAATAGTGTGCAAAATGATCATTACAAGTAAAAACTCCATTTACATGTCAAAAATCCTACATGGTGATTTAAGCTACAATAGAACTAACATATGCATAAAATGAATATTGAAAGAACACAAAGGGTCGTAGATACCTTATGGTAGTATGATGATTGGACCAATGTAATCTAAACCCTTGTTTAGAGTAAAATATCAAAAGCTTGCCACCAAAGAGAACCCTATTTTCTAAATAAAACCTTAGCTTACCCTTTCTGTGATTAAAAGCTAGAAAATGCTTAGCCAATGCTTGGAAACACCTTAGAACATCTTAGGATGGATGTGTATAGAAGTGTATAGGTTGTAGAAAATTTGATATGGATTATCTTGGATGGGTGTTTGTAGCCGTGGGCTATAGAGGAGCAAAAAGGAGATTTGTTTGGATTTTTTGGGTTAAGTGTTATAGTGTATGAATGGAAACTAAGTGTTACTTGCACATATATGGGTTCAAAGGGTCAAAAAGTTTGCAATAGTTGGTCAAGAGACAAAGAGAGGGTCTTAGGGAAGACTCTTGGTCAAAGGGAACAAGGTATGGGTGTGCTTAATGCATATGTGATGTACATTGACCAAGTGGTAAGGTTTCTTTCATTTTTCTTATATAACCTTGTATTCATTGCACTAATTTCGGCATATATATATGCTATATATGATATATTTTTATAACTTTTATGTATTGGGTATAAATGTGGGTATTTGTTGAAGCGTAGAATTATTTTTGTGGTTCCGGGTATGCCTAAACTTACTTTATCGCAAAACGTAATAATTTTACGTAACCAATAAAAATGAAATATAAAAAGTTGATTATTACTTTCGTAAAAATAATATATTGCTTGTTTGGCGAAAACTTTAATTCGTTTGGTGTCCGTTTACGCTAATTGTTGATTTTTAGTTTACGCGATTTAACTATATAGAAACAAGAAATTAAAAGTAAACGCTACGAAAAGAAAAAAAATAAAATAATACTTATAAAATATATAACGTCCGTAAATGACTGAAAATACAGAAATGTTACAGTCTCCGCCGTTAGAAGAGGAGCATGGCCTCAAGGCTTAGGTTGCAACACCTGAAAAGGGTACGGTTCAGAGAAAAGATAGCTGGCAATTTTCTTCCGATTTGTATGTTGATGAAGAGGTGTAGGTTTTAAGGTGACTACTCTCAGCATGACATGGTCTTTCCCGAATGCATAGGTAATCGTCTACACCAAATATACATAGGGTGAATAGGCTATGTATATTTGAGGTCCCAATGATGAAATCTCATTTCGTCATAATAGTGCGGTGTGTGAAATGTATCAAATAGTTTTTTATTAACGAAATGAAATAATCAATAAAGTGAACGTGAAGTATTCTACGGGTGCAACAAAATGATTTGAAAAATGATTTATAAGTTTTGACATCGAATTGATTGAAAGCGATAGATCGTAGTAAATAACAAAGAAATATCCTAAACCGAACGAATGGCGAAGCAGTCAGGAATATAACGTAAAGAATTATTCACATCACAAAATAACGTGAAAAAGGTCATTCACTCAACAAAAGAACTTAAAGAGGTTCGTTTTCTAAAGTAGGTGTCCAAAGTGATTATGATATGAAGGTGACAAGTTAATTGTCGTCCTCCAATCAACTGAAAAGACTTCAAAACTGACAGGATATACTAAAACAAAATTGGTGATTCAAAAGCAAAAGAAGAGGGTTCCACTCGGATTGAATTGGTATAAATAACTATGAAATTTACAAACTATGCCAAATTTCGATATCATCAAAAGGGAATAAAGTAAAGTCGCGTAAATCGTTGAAGTTAATCGTAAGAGATCAAGAAGAAATTAGCCCATAAGTATAGATATCCTTATATAATACCAGTATTGACGCTCAAGGGAGTAAATGAAAAAAAAAATCAGGAAGTACACGAAAATCAGAGTGATCAATATTTATATAACAGACCGATATAAGGTAAATAGTAAGACGTCATATGATAGTCGTAAGAGAACGAAATCATAGCCTAGTATTAAATACTCATTATCCAAAGTAATAAGTAGTAGGGATCAAAAGAGAGCAACATAGGATCCTGGAAGCAAGCGCTTGCGATATCGATAAAACAAGAAACTCCTTAAATATTTTGAAAAACATGGTCATAGTTTAGGTTTTGAAAAGGACATAGTTCTCTATGACTTCAGCTCTGATACCATCTGTAACACCCCCAAAAATCTGGACAACGCAGCGGAATGGTTACATTGGGGTGCTACTTCAGGGCACAAAACACAAGTCACGGAAAACGACCTCAAAAGAGACGTTTAATAAAATGTCACATTCAATTTAATTAAAAATGTCAGAGTTAAATAGGTTCCATTTATAATGTATTAGAAAACATTGTCAAAACGTTTGTCAAATAGTACTCAAGTTATTAAGCCTTCAAAAATATATATCCGCGCGACTCGAATGCTCCCAATGCTCCACTAGCAAAATAGTAACCTGAAAATACATGCTAAAACGTCAACAATAATGTTGGTGAATTCATAGGTTTAAGTAAAAAGCAGTATTGAAATAATTTAAGAAATATTTCAGAAGAAAAGTAGCGTTACAACATTTAAAAGTGTTATTTCCGAAATCCATCCGAAATCCAAGTAGTGATTCAGTAAATCAAGAAGTATTTAAAAGTGGACCACAAGATCGAAGTAATGGTGGACTAAGTACGTATTCCGAAGTCCAAAACAAGTAAGGTAGACAAGGGAAACACATTCACCAAGTCTAAATATATAACAGGTATTATTGCACTAAGCTCATGACACCGAAGCCTTAACTAGATTTGTGCCCCAATCAGAAAATAGGATGCTTGCCAACACCCTAACACCTCTCAATGTTAAATGCACCCGATCAAACTAGTGACCCAAGTAAGGGTGGGGATTGTTAGTCCCGATAGATCTATCCATAACACCAGCGCTCACTATAATAGCAATTAACGGTTCATGAAAAGTAGGGACTTAAGTGGCAATATAGTGACTACTTAGGCAATAATATTCAGGCAGTAATCTGGATAGCATACACTTTGTAAACACTTGTGTCCGTAGTAAAACAATCATGTCTAAAATTCACGGTTTCAAATATAGGTATTCACGATCTCAAATCATGTAGTAAACAAATCAAACTTAGTAAAAATAATCATGTAACGCTTACGTATAGAAATCAATAAGTTTATGTAGTAAAACGAGCACGTATTCTCACCCCGAAAACAGTTTAAGAAAACCATTAAAAGAGAAAAGGTGGGGCTATGAACTCACAAAGTATTGAAAGGTAATTGTACTGTAGTAAAATATACAAGTTTGTAAACGAGCATGTATTCCCCTCGCGGGTTTATAAAACATTGAAAAGATTGAAATGCGAGACTATGAACTCACCTTAGAAGTGAAGTGAAGAATAAGTCGAGTGAATGAATGAAAACGCGTCACGGAAATATCCGAAAGCAACCTAAGTAGATATCGGTCGTATAAGTACTAAGTACTAATAACATATATAATTCTATATAGCTACATCACCATCTAATTGTGTTTGTGAAATAATGTTTAAATCGCATTTGATAAATAATAATCATGTATTTGAACTCGTATAATCGCGTAACTAGTTTAATCGCCTTTGTAAAATAACATTTATAAAGTTTAAAACAAGTATAAATATTATTTAAGTGATTCCAAAATGTTTCGCAAAAATTTATAAAAAAAACGAACCAACACTATTCATCTCAGGAAATAGTGCACAAGTTATAAAGTAGTGTGTAACTTTCTCGTTTTAAGCCCGTTTCTTACGTTTTTTATGTCCATGCTTTCGTATTAAGATGACGTATCAAAATATGACATTTTTGTATTTCATGTCCTCTGATGAACAGTGATTTTTACTGTTCATACCAGTTATAAACTTATTTTTATAGATTTAGTTATCGTAAAACCCGTAAATGGCGTATCTTATTCGTTATAGCTCCGTTTTTAGCGATTCTTTTGAGCACGTTCTCGTAATTAAAAGTTTTATCATATAAATGATGTTTTCCAAAATAAATGTCCCTGATGAACAGTAACTTTTTATAAAATTTATTTTATAAAAGTATTAATTATCGTAAACTCGTAATTAGCGTATCTCCTTCGTTATAAATCGGTTTTTCGAGTTCTTTATATGCTTACGATCCTTGTAATATGTAGTATTTTTATAAAACATAAAATCCATGCTAAATATTTCGCACCAAAACAGCCACTTTTGCATATTTGATAAAAATATGTTTTAAGTTTATTTTTATAACTTTTTACCTTACTAATATTGTTACAAGTCCTTTACCATATATTATACCCATTATACCATATGTATTACATTATTGTTGGTCCATTCAGTTCATAGTTTGTCCTAGTGTCCCCCCCCCAATATTAAAGTCCTTAACAATGCTTTTAAATCACAACTTTATTAAGTGAACTTTTATTTACTAGTTTATACTTATACTTTTTATACTTAAATCAACTTGGTACAATACTTATAATCTCATTATAACATGATATTTACAACTATATAACATGTGTAAAAGTCCATAAAACCATGATCACAAGTATAAGCTCATTTTCCATGATTAAAAGTGTCCTAATGGTGATTTTGCTATATAAAACTAATATACACATAAAAATCATAATTATGAAAAGATGAGGGCTTTAGATAACCTTATATGAATGAGTGATGAAAGGTAAAAAAATCACACCCTTGTGATTTAAATCCTAACTTGAAAACAAATGATGAAAACCCTTGTTTTCTTAAGAAAGCATTAACTTTCGTCTTAACCAATCCTTCTAAACACCTAAGGACATCTTAGATATGTTGTAGGAATGTGTGTAATTGTTGTAAGTAAAATTTTGTATGGATTTGTGTATGGTTTTGGTTTGAGCGTGAGCTAGGAGGGAGTATATGAGAGAGTTTGTGTTGTTTCACTTAGAGAAATACTACATGTATGTGTTCATTGTTAGTTTTAGGCATTATATAGTGAGGAGACTAGTCAAATGACACTTAGAGGGTTTTAGGGAAGTCTTTGATCTTTGTCTCCTAATGTGGAGATGATCCCAGGAAAATGTAGAGTGTGCTAGCTAAATATCTAGTAATATATCTTGTAATAAAAAGAGAAGAAATAGAAGTATACTTGCATTGTGAAAATATAAGTTAAATGTAAGTGTTGTTTTATTTAGAATGTGTAAAGTGAATACTTGAGAATTGTATGGTTTGGTTTATTACTTTTATGTAAAATTCGGCCCAAGTGGTAAAGGTGGGTAAAGTTTTATAAAAATGGGTGTTTGTTGAAGCGTATATAAATTTTGGTGGATCCCGATATACCTAAATGTAATTTATCGCGAAACGTAAACGTTTTACGTAACCAATAAAAATAAAATATAAAAAGTTGATTATTACTTTCGTAAAAATAATATATTGCTTGTTTGACGAAAACTTTAATTCGTTTGGTGTCCGTTTACGTTAAATGTTGATTTTTAACTTACGCGATTTTAATTATGTGATAAGAATTAAAAGTAAACGCGCACGAGACTAAAAAAAATAGTGAAATAATGACGAAATAAGTGACGTCATAAAATGACCTGAAAATACGAAATGTTACAGTCTCCTCCGGTTAGAAGAGCCTTGTCCTCAAGGCTCAGGTTGCAACACCTGAAGAAGGTACGGGTTCAGAGAAGAGATGCGGAAATTTCTCTTGGATTTGTGTTGATGAAGAGGTGTAGGTTTTAAGGTGACTACTCTCAGCATGACATGGTTCTTCCTGAATGCATAGGTAATCAGTCTATGCACCAAATATACATAGGTGATTAGGCTATGTATATTTGAGGGCCAACGATGAAATGCTCATTTTCGTCAAAATAGTGTGGTGTACGAAATGGTATCAAATAGTTTTATAACGTAATGAAATAGTCAATAAAGTGAACGTGAAGTAGCTCATAGGGTGACAACAAAATGGTAGCAAAATGATTTATGGGTTGACATCGAGATTGTTTGTAAAGCGATAGGTCATAACAAGTATAAAGAATATCCGAACGAACGTAGAAGTAGAAAAAGAAAATGAACATAAAGAATTATTCAATCAACAAAATGAACGTAAAAAGTCGTGTTCTAAAGGTAGGTGCTCCAAGGTGACACGTATGAGGTGACAAGTTAATTGTCGTACTCCCATCAACTGGAAGACTTCAAAACGATGGATTACGAAACAACATGTGCGATCATAAGAAGAGTGTTCCAACTCGGAGTCGAATGGTAAAGTAACTAGTAGAATTTACAAAATATGCCGAATTTTCAATATCATCAAAAGGGAATAAAGTAAAGTCGCGTAAATGGTTGGAGTTAATCGTAAGAGATCAAGAAGAAATTATCCCATATGTATAGGTATCCATATATAATACCAGCATTGACGCTCAAGGGAGTAAAATGAGAAATCAGGAAGTACACGAAAATCAGAATGATCAATATTTATATAACAGACCGATATATGGTAAATAGTAAGACGTAATATGATAACGTAAGTTAAGAGAACGAATATCATAGTATAGTATTAAATACTCCTTATCCATGTAATAGTAGTTAGGAGCTAACAAGAGTGAAATATAAAGTTTACTGGGTGCAAGCTTGGCGGGTATCGATATAAAACAGAAAGAGGAGTACATCTATATTTTGAAAAACATGGTCATAGTCTAGGTTTTGAAAACGACCTAGTTTTCTATTACCTGAGCTCTGATACCATCTATCACACCCCCAAAATCAGACGGCAGCTGAATAGTAACATTGGGGTGCAACTTCAAGGCATAAAGTACAAGTCACACAAAACGACCTCAAAAGAGACGTTTAAATAAATTTCACATTCGTTTATTAAATCACGTGTTTCAAAAGGGATCCCATTTTATAAAGCATAGAAACAGTTTTTTTTTAAAACGTTTGTCGAATCGATATACAAGTTATTAAGCTTCAAAAATATATCCGTGCGACCGAATGCTCCTCAATTGCTCAGCTCAGCAAAATAAATAAACCTGAGAAAATACATGCAAAAAAAGTCAATAATAATGTGGTGAATTTCATAGGTTAAAGTAAAAAAAGCAGTTTAAAACGCCTAGTATTGAAATAATTAAGAAATATTTCAATAGAAAAGAGCGTTACAAACATTTAAAAGTGTTTTTATGAAATCCATTTTAATTCCGAAGTAGTAATTCAGGTAAAAATAAAGACAGTATTTAAAGCGAACCATAAGACTTAGGTAAGGTGGGGGACTAAGTATGTATTCATGAGGTCCAAAACACTTTGTATTTTAACAAGGAGAAACACATTCTCCAAGTCTAAATTATATATTATTGCACTAAGCTCATTATGACCGTGAAGCATTAACTAGATTTTTTCACCTATCAGAATATAGGTTGCTTGCAAACAACCGAAACACCTCTCATGGTTAAATGCACCACGATCAAACTAGTGACCCAATTAAGGTGGGGATTATCAGTCCTGATAGATCAATCCACAACACTCGCGCTTACTACAATAGTAATTAACGGTTCATGATAAATATGGACTTTACGGCAATACGGTAACTTAGGCCTTATAATCAGGCTCTAAAATCTGGATAGCATATATACTTTGTTTAAACAACTTTGAAAACACTTGAATATACACTTTGAAAACACTTTGAAAACACTTAGAAAACACTTGTGTCCAATAGTTATAAAACAAATAATGTGTTTAAAAATTCACAGCTTCAAATATAGGTATTCATCGATCTCAAATCATGTAGTAACAAATCAAGCTTTAGTAAAAATAGTCATGTAACACTTATGTAGTAGAAATCAATAAGTTCACTTAGTAAAACGAGCATGTATTCTCCACCCCGAAAATAGTTTATGAAACACTTAAAAGAGAAAAGGTGGGGTTATGAACTCACACTTAGAAGTTTGAAAGTTGAAGAATAAGTCGTGGAAAAATGAATGAAAACGAAGTCGTCACGGAAATATCCGAAAGAAACTAGTTAGATATCGGTTGTTATAAGTACTAAGTACTATTACCATATATAATTCTATATAGCTACATCACCATCTAATTGTGTTTGTGAAATAATGTTTAAATCGCATTTGATAAATAATAATCATGGTTTTGAAACTCGTATAAGCGATGTAAACTGTTTAATCGCCTTTGTAAAATAAAATTTATAAAGTTAAAACAAGTTATAATATTTATTTAAGTGATTCCAAATTGTTTCACAAATATTTTATAAAAAAACGAACAACACTATTCATCTCAGGAAAAATAGTGCACGTAGTTATAAAGTAGGGTGCTAACTTTATCGTTTTAAGCATGTTTCTTAGTTTCTTTATGCCCAATGTTTTATTATTAAGAGACGTTATTTATCTAAATATGATATTTTTGTATTTCATGTCCTCTGATGAACAGTGATTTTTTACTGTTCATACCAGTTATAAACTTATTTTTATAGATTTAGTTATCGTAAAACCCTAATAAAATGGCGGTATCTTATTCGTTTATAGGCTCTATTTTTAGCCGATTCTTTCGAGGCACGTTCTCGTAATTTTAAAAAGTTTTATCATCATAAATGATTGTTTTCCAAATTAAAATGTCCCTTATGAAAAGTAACTTTTATAAAATTTATTTTATAAACCCGGTATTAACGTAAAACGTATATTTGTCGTATCTTTTTTTGTTATAAATCGGTTTTTCGAGTTTCTTACCTTTTTGGAATCATCATGAGACGTACTATTTTATAAAAACATCAAACCCACTGTTTGGAAATCGAACCAAAACAGTCCCTTATTAATGAATATGTGTTTATTTATATAACTTTGTTTTTATTTACTTTTCAACTTAATAAATAATCACTAGTCTTCCACAAGCCATTATACCATATGTCTTACATATTAGTATGTCCATTAGTCCATAGTTTGTCCAAGTGTCCAATATAATAAGTCCTTAACAATGCTTTTAAATCACAACTTTCTTAAGTGAACTTTTATTTACTAGTTTATACTTATACTTTTTATACTTAAATCAACTTGGTACAATACTTATAATCCCATTATAACATGATATTTACAACTATATAACATGTGTAAAAGTCCATAAAACCATGATCACAAGTATAAGCTCATTTTCCATGATTAAAAGTGTCCTAATGGTGATTTTGCTATATAAAACTAATATACACATAAAAATCATAATTATGAAAAGATGAGGGCTTTAGATAACCTTATGTGAATGAGTGATGAATGGTAAACAAATCACACCCTTGTGATTTAAATCCTAACTTGAAAAAACAAAATGATGAAAACCCTTGTTTCATTAAGAAAGCCTTAACTTTCCCTTTTTCTTTCTTAACACTTGTAATGGCTTAACCAATCCTTCTAAACACCTAAGGACATCTTAGATATGTTGTGTGAGTGTATGTAAATGAGGTAGAAAAGATTGTATGGTTTGGTTCTTGTGGTTAATTTTGGGACGTGGGCAAAGAGAGAGCAAAAGGGAGAGAATAGTTTTGATTTTTGATAAGTGTTGAAGTGTATGTGTTCATACACTTGTTATGTATGCATATGTATATAAGAAGTGGTCAAAAGATGGAAAGGAGGGGAGTCTGGTTAGAGACAAATGTGACTGGGTCTTAAGGAATGTTTATGGTCAAAATGGAACATACATGACTAGGTTTAATGACTAGGAGTTGTACACGACCAAGTTGTATAAATTGTGTGCTGTTTGTCCCTAATTTGTTGTTGTTACCATGAGATAGGAGGGGGGGGGGAGACCTTCTAGATGGTTTTTGCTCTTAACTAAATATCTAGTAAGAAATACATAAGTTACAAGTTGTAGGTTTTCATAAAAGTGTTTATTTTGTAAGTATTCATGTCTTGTTTTATTTTTCTTATGTACAAAGTGACATATGATATTAACTTGGGTAAAGTTTAATAATACTTTGGGTGTAGGGTACAATTGTGGGTATTTGTTGAAGTGTAGATTAATTCTTGTGGTTCCGGGTATGCTTAAACGCACTTTATCGCGAAACGTAACAAATTTACGTAACCAATAAAAATAAAATAGAAAAAGTTAATTATTATTTTCGAAAAAATAAAATAATGCTTGCTTGATGAAAACTTTAATTCGTTTGGTGTTCGTTTATGTTAAATGATAATTTTTAGCTTACGCGATTTAATTATGTGATAAGAACTAAAAGTAAACGCGCACGAGACTAAAAAATATAAATAAATAAATAGTGAAATAAGGACAAATAAATGACGTCGTAAATGACCTGAAAATACGAAATGTTACAGAGACGGCGTCGCAAGCATAAAGTGACGCCGTCGTGATCTATCTAGTGACAGCGTCAGGAATGTGACGACGACGTCTAGACGTAACCAACTCAAATCAGATCTAGAAGATTCCATTGGTGACGGCGTCACGACTACAACTGGACGCCGTCGCCACAAATTCTCTATATATACAAAACCGAATTTAGGGTTTTAAGTGTGTAACTTTGTATAACTTTTAGGAGCCGAACCCTAGTCATTCTAGCAGCTTTCTAAGTCGTTTTTAGGGCCTCAAACCCTATTGTAACTATCTTTAATCCATGTTTTAATCAAGTAAGATTGTTTATCATTAATCATTCAATATGTCTATGTGTTGTGTGATTGATTTATGCTCTTGCTTTCTCTTTAACATGCTACGCTAAACCCTCCTTTTTATTTACTTATGATTGCATGAAACTTAGGTTGTAGATCCTTTTTATGTTGCTTCTTGTTGATGGATGTGTGCGTTAGGCTTTAGAAAACTAGCCATAAGATATTAAATTGGCATAGATGTCTAGAGAAACGCGAGTGTGTAGAAAGGATACCATCGGTAACATTCTTCATACTACCTTACCCCTAATATGGTTGATCCCTCTTAAGATATTTCACATGCATTTAATATACTCTTAGTGGCCTTGTAATAGTCTTCATACTACCTTACTTGTGTGTTGCCTTAACGGAATATTAAATAGATGGCGAGTCCGTGTAATTTGTTCATGACTTAGGAAATACTTACATAGATCATCATAAGTGTGACAAAGCAACTGATCTAGGAAAAGCAATCTGATGAGTAATGCATGATTAGGTAAATACATCTTTTTATCATAAAGTTATCACTAGTAGATTGGATTATATTTAGTTTAATTAGCTAAAACAAACCAACCTCTCAAACCATTGATTTACTGCTTTTATAAAATATAAAAATACAAAAAATAATCTCCTTTCAATCTCGTAGATTGTAACCTTTGCCCTTTTTGTGTTCTGAATATTTCATTTATAGTCCTTTGACTATTTGACTTTTGTTAGTATATTCAGATATTGTACCGTGTTGACGGTGGTGACTTTTATGAGAATTGTGTAAATTATGGTTTATTGTGATTAATAATCCCTTTTGGAAGGTATTATTGTGTTATTTGTATTCCGGGTGGTTTGACCCGTGAATGTCGAGAAATGCCGAAAAACGAGTCTGACACGTGCGTTAATGTCCAAATGAGTTTTGAAGGGTGTAATGTGTAAATATGTCATGTAAATACTCTAGGTTAATGGAAAAGTATTTTTAAGGTGAATAAAAATGCTAATTAACTTAGGGGTAAATTTTACGGTTGAGTTTTACAAGCTTTTAAGTGATCCCGACACGAAAAAAAAGACCCGAGTCCTCTTGGATTCTATGGCCGGTCAAATAGAGTCAAAGGAGACAAGGTGGCTTAATTTTAGCTAACCTTGTCCAAATTGTACACTTATATACTTTCCACTAGAAACATTTCATCAAAATCCATTTCATTTACAAAAAAATAAAATACACACACAAGTTATTTTCCATCTTTGATCGAGAACGTGTTATTCCGGGTTGATACAAGTATACGGGTATACATTTAAACAACGTTTGGGTTGTCCGGTTCGTGTCAAAATCTACAAATTTGAAGATTTTCTTGTAAGTTTTCAAATTTAAATTTCGTTTGTCCTTTTGGGTTTATTTTGATGCATAGATGTTAGTTGTACAAGTTGATCGTTGTGAAAATTAATTTTTGAAAACGAAACAGATGATTAAAGGGGTGTTTGATTCGTGTGATATAAAAAGAAAGAATGGGGTTTTTGTAGTTTTGATGTTGTGGTCATGATGGTTGAATAACATATGTTGTTAGATAGCTTATTTTTTATAGTAGCTTGTATAGCTTATTCGGGCTTATTTTTAAGCTATTTCGTGGCTTATTTGGACTTATAAGCCCACATCATTTGTCAAGATCACTAGGGAAGTGATTTTTGATTATTTCGTGTTATGGCGTATGTTAGTGGACTATTTTTGAGGCTTATGGCAGTAACCAATTGCGATACCTAGCTTATTAGCTTATCTTAAAGCTTAATATACGTATTTTGTAGCTTATGGGCTTGCGGCCCAATAAGCCCATTTAAGCCATGGCTTAATGGAAGGGCTTATTATGGTCCGAATTATTTTCTATGTAATAATATGAACTTATTTATGTTATTGGGCCTTGGTTTTGGACTTGGATCGTATTTTGGAAGTGTAAATACCTTAATGGACCCTTATTGGGTCTTAAAGCCCAATAAGTGATATTTAGTCATTTTAGGAGTTTTGACGAACTTTTGGGAATTGAAAAATACTTGTGAAGTTATATTGAAAGCCTTTTGAGAAAGCGTTTTGGGAAAACATCATGAAATGTGATTTTTGGAATAGGTCGGAAAGTGTCGAAATTGTGAAAAGTGTTTTGAATTAAGATTTGAAACCTTGGAAAACATTGTATAAACGTACGGGTCATGTCGAAATTTCATAAAAAGTTTATACTTAGAAATTTTACTTAAAAACATGATTTTTGATTTTAAATAATAAAATATTATTTTATTATTTAATTTAATTAATAAATTCACTAAAAGACGAAAAATATAATTTTTCTCGAAACTTCTCTGATGTGTTTATTATGATTAAACGTGTCGTTTTCAATCAAAGAATGATTATTTTTAGGGTGACTAAGGTTACCGAATGGACTTATCGAGATATATTTATAATAATTATTATAAATATTTACTTATATTACTTATCTATTTCTTTTAAATAGTATAAGTATGTACTATTGAGATATCGGATTGAGATGATTATTGAGTATGTCGTCAACCATCACACCACTAAAATGTTTGGGTACTTGTACAACGCATCTAAACTCTATGCATCAAACGTGAAAATGGTTTTGGAGATGAATGATAAAACAGGACATTAATTGGACTAGGTCGTGTGCGGACGTCGTTGCATTGGCTTGTGTGATTGAGATTTGGTTGCTTTAGGCTTGCTTGAGGTGAGTTCTCGTAGCCCTACTTTTTACTGTTTTTCCGTTGGGGGAAAATGATACTCAAATGTGTTTTGAAATGTTTTGGATTGAAATGTATGAAATGTGGTTTTGTTTTTGGACAAGTTATGTGCTTATTGTAACATCCGAGAATTTTCGAAATTTCGAATGACGATTTTACCCTTTGACTTTTAGGGTCTGGCTCGACTTATAAGAACGACCATCTAAATCACGTTTTCACGACTCAGACTCTAAAGCAAATTGATGTGGAACGATATTCCTGACAACTTTTTAGTTTTGCCCGAGACCTGGAAACGAGCAGAAAAGGGCTAAAACAGCACCGCAAACATTTAACGAACAACATACAACGCGGACAAAAAAAATAAAATAATTAAATTTGTTTTTTTTTGTTATCAGTATTTATTTAATAAAAATATTAAATAAATTATTCATCATTTTTAATTAGAAGCGTTGTTGATAACGTGAATACTCGAGCTTGAAATTCATTTTTATTTCGGACGAGACAAAACCGGTTCACAAAAATGAATAACAGATATTTTATTAAATGTTATAAAATATTTATGAAACAATATCAAGTAAGTACTCATTTTTATCAAAAAATGATTTGGAAAACGATGGCGCCAGTTTCGAGATTTGAATCGTCCGTTAAGTGGCTCAATCGAGTCCCGAACCGCTTCTATCAAAAAGTATGTTAAAAATGTTACACTTTTTACCCCCCATCTATTAATAACATGTCATTTTTTCTTTATAGTTTATATATATATATAAAAATTACACATGTTCATTTCATTATATAAAAAAATAACACACACACAAACTTATAACACCCTTCTCCTTCCTCTCAACGTTCCTCTCCTCACATACGTCACTCCCCACCCGCCGCCAACCACACCCCCCGCGCAACCACCGCCCGCCGTAAAAACTTTTTCCCGGCTGGATTTTCCGATCATAAACCAAAAATGGTCCTCACCGCGCGCGAGCGGCGCAGGAGAGCGAGGCGGCCTGCCGATATCCCCACCACACGCGCGTTCCACGCCCGTCAGGACACCCACAAACCCCACAACCTCCACCACAGCCGCTCCGCAAACACCCGCTCAGTCCGCATCACCATCCATCGCAACAACCTCACCCTTACACCACCATCATTTTCATCGACACTCCCACGAGGCATCTGTACGTTTTTTTGTGGCGTAAGAACCACTAGGGTCCGTTCGGCTTTGTTTATTAAAACGCAAATAAGGGTGCGTGGTGATCTTATGTTAACAGAGGAAAAAAACCTACGAGGGCGTTTGTTTCGATGACAACCACCCGCACCACTAGGGTGCGAACATGGTTTTGATGGTTCCTCACCACCTGAAAGGGTGTCGGTCGGGTTATAGTAAAACATTGATTGCATTCGGGTTGTTGGTGGTACCATGCCTGGTGAGTTTGGTTTTCGTAGAATAAGCCCCAGATAGGGTCCGTTTGGTTCATACAATACATAGGGTGCATGTTTGTTCGTTAAGAGGGGGGGGTATGGAGTTGCGGGTTACAAAAGCGTGCGGCCCCTTATAGGGTGCGTCGGGTTGGGTAGCTCGGGAGCACAGCCGGCGCGCGGGGCTGTTAGTGGGCCGTGTGTGTTAGAGTGACTTCGAGGAGCGGTCGAGGGTATGTTCTACGTCGAGGCTAGTTTTGGCTGAGGGTTTAAGGTGAGGGGGGTGATTGGGGAGATCAGACTTATATTCTCTATGCCCAAAATGAGAGGGGCTGTTATAGGGACACAATAGAGACTCTATAAAAAACTAGCAGCGCCTATAAGGCTGGTCGGTAGACGTATCCTAGCGCGGAGCTGGCTTATTACCAAGTCCACCGCTTTCTCTGAGATTGCTGAGTACTGGGATATGAGAAAAGATTATCATCGACTCAACCCTCGGCTCCTCCATATAGTGTAGCCGTTTTTTAGATATCTCGAGGTTAATGCGAGTGGCAGAACAGAGCGCACACATGGGTCTAAAGAGATGCACTTAGACACAACAAACTACATGGAGGTAGGTGCTGAGAGCAGCACATCTCAGCACAAGAGAATGGTGCGTTACTTGTTAATATTGTGCGTTTAGGGCTGCTCACAACCACCGAAACCAAGATCTGACGTTTGGTTGTGCAGTACAAGACAATCACCTGCACGACGACGTTTTGGTTGTGCAAGAACAAACTACACATCACGGGGAGGCCGCGAGATCTTGATGCTTATGGACAGACACACATCTACCATTCTAAAAGAAAGGGTGCTCGGTCTTGGTGGTATTAACTATTATTGAACACATACTCCTCAAAATCGATGGTTTGTACTTACAGAGGAGATAGCAGGAAACCCCAAACCGGGTTGTTGTGGATTTGCTGTGGGGGGGGGGGGCGGTTAGGACGTCTGCGACTCGCTTGAGAAAGTTCGAGTGTAGACTCCAGTAAAGGAAGAGGTTCTTGGTAAACAACAACCATAATATTTAA
Organism: Tanacetum coccineum; assembly: GCA_026074375.1. NCBI lineage: Eukaryota > Viridiplantae > Streptophyta > Magnoliopsida > Asterales > Asteraceae > Tanacetum > Tanacetum coccineum. Next base: position 33,991 of record BQNB010017978.1, read on the forward strand.
CAGCTACGGTGTGTTAGTACAATAACCCACAGAAGTGTTTTCTTGGCTATATTGTATTTAGTTAGTTATTAACTGTTTAGGTTTTAAAATTATGTACTTATTAAAACATGCGATGTTTTAAACGTAGATTGGTTGATTAAAAAAGGGGGAAACGTTGAGTTTTGTAAAGAAGGGAAATGTCATATAAACGAAAAAGGGTCATGGCGAAATTTCTAAAAATGTATATACTTATTATTTTTAGATACAACACTTATCGTCTTTGAAGGACGATAAGAGAGTGACTAAGTTATAAGTAAAGTTTTTTTAATTATAGGTTTCATAATAACTCGACACCAAACAAAATATTAATTTATAAAATGTTGTGGTTATAATCCTAGCTAGGAAAATAAAGTCATACCTTTGGTACGAGACCTTAAAACAACCGTTTACCTTAACTTGGTAACTTTAAAACTTACATTTCGTTTAGAAAGATACTCTATTTATTTAATAAATTGGCGATCTTCGAAAACGTGTCAAACCATTTGGTTTAATTATTTACTCACGCTTATTATATAATACTTGCAAGGCATACTAAGCTTCAAATTAATCTTTTAATTTTCTGGTCGTTATTATATAATTCCCATATGAATAATATAATTGAGTACGATCTTCAAGGTAATATATATGAAAATATTACATACTTTGTTATATAATCCACCATAGAATTATCTACTTTTTGATTTATTTTTACAAACCAACCACCAAACCAAACTGCCACTCGGAATCTAAATCTTTTATCAACGGGTTGCGTTGATGTAATCATCCATCGGGTAGCTAAATTCATTATCCTAAACTAGTGGGATTTAACCGTTAAGATAAACGGCAACTTCTCGATCAAGCCGTTTCGTCTTCCGTCGTGTTGTGCATATTAGATGCCTATCTGTCAATCGTTCTTCAACATCAAGGTGAGTTCATAGCCCCACGTTTTACTGGTTTTACATATATTTTTGGGGTGAGAACATGCTTGTTTATAAATGCATTTACGTGGTTGATTACCTGTTTGGTTTACATACTCATTTATATATCTCGCGAGGAGATACAATACTTGGTTTAATTTTTGAACGTAAACGCATACTATACTTTATGACACGGATTACTTATGTTTGGCACCCATGAACTGTAAATCACTTGGAGGGTGAGCGCGAATGTTATGAAATAGATCTATTTGGGATTGACAATCCCCGTTCGGGTGACTAGCTATCACTGGGAACGAACGTTATACCATGTCGGATTACGATTGGATTGGCGCCTGCGGGGCCAACAATCATTACTGCCCGGGTGTTCTTGGAGGGAACACCCATGAGGGGAACATATTATTTTTATTACTGCCCGGGTGTTCTTGGAGGGAACACCTACGATGGGTACACTCTTACTGTGCCTTGAATAAAGTGGCATACATACAAGTCTACGTCACAGTTCATGAACTTAGAGTAATGGTAATCATGGTTTTATACACACTTGAATAAAGTGGCAATACATACTTTGGATATTTGTGATCCAACTTTGATACGTACATTTTGGGACTATTTGGGGATAGAAATGGTCTTGCATATTTTACAGCTAATTGATTTCTAAAAATCATGCGTACATTTTGGAAAGACGTTTTAAGGCTTTAAATGGTCAACACAATTATTTTTACAAAACATGTAATGGGAGACAATAATCATAAACTGTTTATATGACTCTGTAATGATACAGTGGCATATACATTTATTGTAACTAAACGTTCATATTTACAGAACCCTATGAACTCACCAACTTTAATGATGACACTATTAAGCAATGTTTTTCTCAGTGAAGAGATTCTTGGATATTTGATGGCATTGGAAAGTCTTTACATTCAAGATTTCATGGATGCAATTAAGGGACAACTATTATATTGGATTTAGAAAATCAACGAGATATGTTATACAAACACACATTAAATAGGTCGTTCTCTATGTATCTAGCGCTGTGTATTATGAAGAGTAGCACCCCAAGTGTGAAATCCCGCTGCGTTGTCATATTTTTTGGGTGTTACAGATTGGTATCTAAAGCCAGGGTTATAGAAAGCAGGTCATACTTTTTTACCTGGACTATAACCGTTTTCACAAACATTGCATACATCAACATTTTTCAAATGCAAATACATCTACTTGCTTTATGTGTCTTATATTACGTGCGCCTTAAGTGCTTACATGGACATACATATAAGTAATATATATTCTGTACATCTTTTGCGTATATCGCACGTTTATTTATATAAGGAGTTATTTATAAAAATACCAGAGCCTTTCTATAATACAATGTGAGTTGCACAATGGTCTCAATTAATACCTCGACAATGTGAGTTATACAATGGCCCATTTTACTTCCTAGACATTGTGCTTGCCAATGTTCCTCATTTTTTTCGTTCTCAGACAATGTACGTAAACAATGGTCTCAATGATATTCATTTTTCTTCATACATTATACATATTGTATTACACGGAGACCGTTATAAAATTTTTGTTTCTACATAGAAGTTATGTAAGAAACTAAGCATTAACAATCTTGTATGGGCGGACCTTTGTAATATAAGGATTGATATGATAATTGCTATGTAAGCAAAACCCGTCACAGTTCTGTTTACATGGAATTATGTATGAATCTAAGTATTACAAGTCTTGTATGGGCGGGACTTGTAATATAAGGATTGATATGATAATTGTTATGTAAACAAAACCCGTCACAGTTACTGATTTACATGGATTTATGTGTGATCTGAAGTATTTTACAAGACTTGTATGGCTTGACTTGTAACTAGAGGATTGATAACTATAATTGCTATGTTAATCTCGATTTATAAAACCTTCATCGGATTTACCCCTAACCGTAGACACCTAAACAAGACAAGACCACTATGTTTGATCTCAAGCCTGGCAGTTTTACTCCAGACTCCGAAACGATATAAAACAACTCGTCCCATATTCATTATAACACAAGGCATGTACATATGTTCAACCACCATGAAGGTTATGAGAGTAACGCGTATTGCCATCGGGAATAATTAAAGTATAGATGTATTTATAATCTTTTATATTTAACAGGATTGGAACGCCTCTTCATTTAAATAAATAATATTTAAATAAATAAATTATAAATCACCGAACCATAAGTTTATCATTTCTTACTTACATAAATTTGGACGCTTCTTTATGAAAATAAGAAATTATAAATGAGTAGGCTTAATGGTATCCGATATGACACGAGTATGAACCTGAAATCGATAATCATCAGAATCCGTTAAAAGGGTCTAGGGACACAATCGTGTCTTGCCACTCAGCAGAATCTTAAGGCCTCACTTGGATCTACCTTATCACATTTTTTAAGTTATTACTTTTGTTGTTGCTAATCCTCGCGATCACGAATTGTTCGTGGAACTAACAGACTTGTTACACACTTGAGCTAATGAAGCTGATTCATCGAACTAACGACCGAGTACCATAATCCGCCGTCTATCGCATAAGCTCTCTCGCGAGCTCATCTCATTTATTAAACTTTATTCTGGGAATATTGTTTCTCGAAATGTCCTCATTCTCGGCATCCCATCACCATTTGTTATAGTATTGACGTTATGGTCGCTGTTGTTGGGTCCTGGAGCGGTCCCGACTGATACAACCTTATCCAATAGGTAATGCAACTCCCCTTAAACCAGATAAACACCTATCGTCGAAAGAGATAGTCGGACTACTCATTACGGGCCACTAGTACGAGGACTTAGGTCAGGATACATCCTAGTACTGCCTAAGTAAGTTGGATACTTACCTCAACTAGCTTTGTCTGTTGTTAATCATTGAACATTACCACGAGACTTCGTGCCGGAACATCCAAAACTGTCTACAACCATACTCACGCGACTACACTTTCTCTTTCGATGCTTTCACTAATAAGAGACTCTCTTTATAACGCGGTTATATCGATCATGAAACTCGTAATGATATTTTCTGAAATATTTATTCTAAGTATCGGTCGTAGATGTGGTGATTGCGGTAGTTCTCTTTGGTGGCATGTTGATTTTAAATCACAAGAATACAATACACGTGGGATTTTAAACAATCAAAATTGCGGCATGATAAGATGCATCCACCTCATATAAAATTCGAAAACATATATGAAAATTTATACAGAATGAAAACTACAAGGTCCTACGATCATTCTAGCAGGGAATAACTCATAATACTTAACAGGCTAACGTATAGCTATGGATTAAATACACTGGTCAAACCTAGCCAAAATTTACAGATATTAAGAAGTGTCGAAAAACTAAATTTTGCTGAATAAAATCATCAGCGTCTTGTGTAGAATTGGTCTATTAGATCTTCAGTCTTTTCTTGGTCACACAATCGGTTAACACAAATTAAATCTCGGGACGAGATTTCTTTAAGGGGTAGGTACTGTAACATCCGAGAATTTTCGAAATTTCGAATGACGATTTTACCCTTTGACTTTTAGGGTCTGGCTCGACTTATAAGAACGACCATCTAAATCACGTTTTCACGACTCGGACTCTAAAGCAAATTGATGTGGAACGATATTCCTGACAACTTTTTAGTTTTGCCCGAGACCTGGAAACGAGCCGAAAAGGGCTAAAACAGCACCGCAAACATTTAACGAACAACATACAACGCGGACACACAAAAAAAAAAATTAAATTTGTTTTTTTTTTTTGGTTATCAGTATTTATTTAATAAAAATATTAAATAAATTATTCATCATTTTTAATTAGAAGCGTTGTTGATAACGTGAATACTCGAGCTTGAAATCCATTTTTATTTCGGACGAGACAAAACCGGTTCACAAAAATGAATAACAGATATTTTATTAAATGTTATAAAATATTTATGAAACAATATCAAGTAAGTACTCATTTTTATCAGAAAAATGATTTGGAAAACGATGGCGCCAGTTTCGAGATTTGAATCGTCCGTTAAGTCGCTCAATCGAGTCCCGAACCGCTTCTATCAAAAAGTATGTTAAAAATGTTACACTTTTTACCCCCCATCTATTAATAACATGTCATTTTTCTTTATAGTTTTTATATATATATAAAAATTACACATTTTCATTTCATTATATAAAAAATAACACACACACAAACTTATAACACCCTTCTCCTTCCTCTCTCCCCACCCGCCGGCCAACCACCACCGCCGGCCACCACCGCCGCCGGAAAACTTTTCCGGCGGGATTTTCCGATCAAAACCAAAAATGGTCCTCACGACCGGATCTACCCGATCCCCACCACCACGCGCGTCCACGCGCCGTCATGACACCACAACCTCCACCACAGCCGCCGCACCCCTCGTCCCATCACCATCGCAACAACCTCACCCTTATCACCACCATCATTTTCATCGACACTCCACGAGGGTGTCTGTACGTTTTTGTGGCTAAGACCACTAGGGTCCGTTCGGCTTTGTTTATAAAACGCAAAAAGGGTGCGTTCGATTCATATGTTAACACCACGAGGGTGTTTGTTTCGATGACAACCACCGCACCACGAGGGTGCGACTGGTTTGTGTCTCACCACCGAAAAAGGGTGCGGTTGGGTTATAGTAAAACATGAGTGCGTTCGGGTTGTTGTGGTTCACAGCCGGGTGAGTTTGGTTTCGGAGATAAGCACCAGATTAGGGTCCGTTTGGTTCATAACAGACTAGGGTGCGTTTGTTCGGTTTGGTTGCGGGTTGACAGCCACCTTTAGGGTGCGTCGGGTTGGGTCTATCACCACAAGGGTGTCGGGTTTGACTGTCGAAACAACGGGTCGGGTTGTCGGGTTTTGGCAGCGAGGCAGCCGGGTCGGGTGTGGTTTTATGCCATAAGGGTGCGTGTGGTTTGTGTTATAAATAGCATAGGGTGCGTTTGGCTGGTTTCCACCAGCATAGGGTGCGTTTGGTATTAAAACAGCCCACAAGGGGGCTGTTTGGTTTAAGGGATAACACCAAGTAGGGGTGTTTGGTTTGGCAGAATCGCACAAGGGGTGCGTTTGGTTGGCTGCCCAACACCGAAAGGATGCGTTTGGTTGTGCAGAAACTCCATAGGGGAGCGTTTGGTTGTGCAGAAACTCCATAAAATGGAGTGGGTTGTGTGAGCCAGTAAACACCCAAAAGGGTGTTTGTGGATAGCAGAAAACCCCATACCAGGGGGTGTTTGGGACAGCAGGCCGCGATAGGACGTTTTGGTTTGGCAGTTAACACCATAAAGGTGTGTTTGGTTTGCTGTTTAACAGCTTTCGGTTGTGTTTGGTACAATAACCCCCATAGGGTTTTCTTGGCTATATGGTTTAGTTAGTTATTAACTTTTGTTTAAAATATGTACTTATTAAAACATGCGATGTTTTAAACGTAGATTGGTTGATTAAAAAGGGGAAAACGTTGAGTTTTGTACAGAAGGGAAATGTCATATAAACGAAAAGGGTCATGGCGAAATTTCTAAAAATGTATATACTTATTATTTTTAGATACAACACTTATCGTCTTTGAAGGACGATAAATAGACTAAGTTATAATTTAAAGATGTTTTAAATTATAATTTCACAATAACACGACAACAAACAAAATACTAATTTAGAAAATGTTATTTTATAAATCTCGGCTAGAAAATAAAGTCATACCTTTGGTACGGACCTTAGAAACACCGTTTACTTTATTGGTAACTTTAAAACGTACGATTTCGTTTATGGAAGAACTCTTATTTATTTAATAAATGGGCGATCTTCGAAAACGTGTCAAACCATTTGGTTTAATTATTTACTCACGCTTATTATATAATACTTGCAAGGTATACTAAGCTTCATATTAATCTTTTAATTTTCTGGTCGTTATTATATAATTCACCATATGAATTATATAATTGTTCATCTTTCAAGGTAATATATATTGTAATATATTAATCTTCGTTGTTATATAACCCACCATATTAAATATATACCTTGTGAGTTTATTTTACCAAACCAACCACCAAACCAAACTGCCACTCGGAACCTAAATCTTTTATCAACGGGTCGCGTTGATGAAATCATCCATTGGGTAACTAAGTTCATTATCCTAAACTAGTGGGATTTAACCGTTAAGATAAACGGCAACTTCTCGGATCAAGCCGTTTCGTCTTCCGTTGTGTTGTGCATATTAGATGCCTACCTGCCAATCGTTCTGCAACATCAAGGTGAGTTTATAGCCCCATGTTTTACAGGTTTTTATATATATTTTTGGGGTGAGAACATGCTTGTTTATAAATGCATTTACATGGTTGTTTACCTGTTTGGTTTAAATACTTATTTTATATATCTCGCGTGGACAACACAACTACTTGTTTAGTTTTGAACGTAAAGGCATACTAAACTTTTATGATTATGGATTAGCTTAGGTGCAATGAACTGGTAAAAACACTATGGAGTGGTGAGCGCGAATTTTAGAGATAGATCTATTTGGGATTGAAACAATCCGCCCGTGCGGGTGGACTGAGCTATCACTCGGAACGAACGATATACCATGTCGGATTAATAACTATTTGGAATTGTGGCCGCTGCGGGGCCAACAATCACATATACATATTATTGCCCGGGTGTCCTTGGAGGGGACACCGGTAACGGGGAACATATCTATTAATTATTGCCCGGTTGTCCCCCTTGGAGGGGAACACCGGTACGGGGAAACAATTCTTAATTTATTATTGCCCGGGTGTCCTTGGAGGGGACACCGGTAACGGGGGAACATATTCTTTTATTATTGCCCGGGTGTTCTTGGAGGGAACACCTACGATGGGTATATTCTTACTGTGCCTTGAATAAAGTGGCATACAAATAAGTCTACGTCACAGTTTCATGAACTTAGGTGGGTAATCATAATCACAGATGGTGACTATTGTATTGGATACAATGGTCACGCATATTTTACAAATCTTGGATTTGAACGTATATTAATACATTTTGTGACTATTTAAGGATTGAAATAGTCAGACATACTTTACAAAACTTTGATGTCAACATTTAGGCATACAACTTTGAGAACTATTAAAAGGGTTGAAATGGTCATACAATCATTTTATGATATTGTAGGGAGACAGTAGTCATTAACCGTTTTTATACATGGACTGTGATATACAGTGGCAATATTTTTTATTGGAACTAACGTTCATACTTAAAACAACCTATGATCACCAACTTTAATGTTACATTTTAAGCATGGTTTTTCCTCAGTGAATAGATGCTTGGATAAATTAGTTGTGGCATTGGAGTCTTTACATTCAGTTTTCATGTGATGCAATATATGGGACAACTATATTTTGATTTCACAAAATCAACGAGATTGTTTTACAAAAACGACACATTTAGAGGTCCGTTCTCTTGTATCTAGCCTGTGATTATGGAAAAGTAGCACCACCAAAGTGGTATTCCGCTGCGTTGTTGTCATATTATGGGGTGTACAGATTGTAACAGAGCCCCTGGTTATAAAGAATCTAGGTTGCCATATTTTTACCCTAGACTATAACCGTTTGTACAAACATAATTGGCATCACAATAAACATTTTCAAAGTGCATACAGACTACTTGCTTACTTGCTTAGGTTACTTGTTACCTTAAGTGTTTACATGACATACATATATGTAATATAATAGCCTTACAACTTTTGCCGTACATCGCAAAACGTTTATTTATATAAGAGTTATTTATATAAATACCAGAATATTTCTTAAGACATTGATTTTGCACAATGGCCTCAATTATACCCTCCAGACATTGTGAGGTTATACAATGTCTCCATTTTAATTCATAGACATTGTGAGATTGCACAATGGTCCTCAATTATACTCCAGACAATTGAGGTAATATACAATGTCCTCAATTTCGTTCTCAGATATGTAAGTTAAACAATGGTCTCTAAGGCTATTATTTTTCTCATAGCATTATACTATATTGTGATTACACGAGAATCCGTATAATTTTTGTTTACATGGAGTTATGTATGAATCTAAGTATTACAAGTCTTGTATGGGCGGGACTTGTAATATAAGGATTGATATGATAATTGCTATGTAAGCAAAACCCGTCACAGTTCTGTTTACATGGAATTATGTATGAATCTAAGTATTACAAGTCTTGTATGGGCGGGACTTGTAATATAAGGATTGATATGATAATTGCTATGTAAACAAAACCCGTCACAGTTCCGTTACATGGATTTATGTGTGAATCTGAGTATTACAAGTCCTTTGTATTGGAGGGACTAGTAATTAGGAGGATTGGATACGATAATTGCTATGTTAACTCATTTAACATAAGGACCTTCATCGTATTTACTCTAACCGAGTACTCATTAACTATCTTGAACTCTATGTTGATCTCGCCTGGTAGTTTTTACTCCCAGTCTCCGAAGACGAGTTTTAAACACTCGTCCCATACTCATTAGAACACATGCATCGTCATGTCAACCACCTTAAAGGTTATGAGAGTACGCGTATTGCATCGGGAATTATTAAGTAGGATGATTTATAATCTGTTTATTTAAAAGGATTGGGACGCCTCTTCATTTAAATAAATAAATTTATAAAATCACCGAACCAGAAGTTTATCATGTTCTTACTTACATAAATATTGGACGCATTCTTTATGTAAATAAGAAATTATAAATGATGGGCCTCTAATGGTACCGATATGACACGAGTATGCACTGAAAATCGATAATCACCAGAATCCGTTAAAAGGGTCTAGAGACACAATCGTGTCTTGCCACTCAACAGAATCTTAAGGCCCTCACTTGATCTACCTTATCACATTTAAGTTTATTACTTTTTGCGTTGTTTCTAATCCTCAGCGATCCACGAGACTGTTCGTGGAACTAACAGACTTGTTACACACTTGAGCTAATGGAGCTGATTCATCGAACTAACGACTGAGTACCATAATCCGCCGTCTATCGCATAAGCTCTCTCGCGAGCTCCTCTCATTTATTAAACTTTATTCTGGGAATATTGTTTCTCGAAATGTCCTAATTCTCGGCATCCCATCACCATTGTTATAGTATTGACGTTATGGTCGCTGCTATTGGGTCTTGGAGCGGTCCCGACTGATACAACTTTATCCAATAGGTTATGCAACCCCCTTAAACCAGATAAACACCTATCGTCGAAAGAGATAGTCGGACTACTCATTACGGGCCACTAGTACGAGGACTTAGGTCGCGATACATCCTAGTACTGCCTAAGTAAGTTGGATACTTACCTCAACTAGCTTTGTCTGTTGTTAATCATCGAACATTACCACGAGACTTCGTCCCGGAACATTCAAAACTGTCTACAACCATACTCACGCGACTACACTTTCTCCTTCGATGCTTTCACTATTAAGAGACTCTCTTTATAACGCGGTTATATCGATCATGAAACTCGTAATGATATTTTTCTTAATATTTATTCGGAGTAATGCGTTCATAGATGATGTGTTGCGGTAGTTCTCTTTGGTGCATGTCGATTTAAATCCACAAGAATACAATAACACGTGGGATTTAAACAATCAAAATTTGCGCATGAAAGATGCATCCACCTCATATGTAATTTGCCAAACATATATAAAATTGTACAGAATAAAACTACAAGGTCCTGCTACATCATTCTAGCAGGGAATAACTCATAATACTTAACAGGCTAACGTATAGCTATGGATTAAATACACTGGTCAAACCTAGCCAAAATTTACAGATATTAAGAAGTGTCGAAAAACTAAATTTTGCTGAATAAAATCATCAGCGTCTTGTGTAGAATTGGTCTATTAGATCTTCAGTCTTTTCTTGGTCACACAATCGGTTAACACAAATTAAATCTCGGGACGAGATTTCTTTAAGGGGTAGGTACTGTAACATCCGAGAATTTTTGAAATTTCGAATGACGATTTTACCCTTTGACTTTTAGGGTCTGGCTTGACTTATAAGAACGACCATCTAAATCACGTTTTCACGACTCGGACTCTAAAGCAAATTGATGTGGAACGATATTCCTGACAACTTTTTAGTTTTGCCCGAGACCTGGAAACGAGCCGAAAAGGGCTAGAACAGCACCGCAAACATTTAACGAACAACATACAACGCGGACAAAAAAAAATTAAATTTGTTTTTTTTGGTTATCAGTATTTATTTAATAAAAATATTAAATAAATTATTCATCATTTTTAATTAGAAGCGTTGTTGATAACGTGAATACTCGAGCTTGAAACCCCCTTGTTTATTCGGACGAGACAAAACCAGTTCACAAAACTGAATAACAGAATTATATAATGTTATAGAAATATTTATGAAACAATATCAAGTAAGTACTCATTTTTATCAGAAAAATAATTTGGAAAACGATGGCGCCAGTTTCGAGATTTGAATCGTCCGTTAAGTCGCTCAATCGAGTCCCGAACCGCTTCTATCAAAAGTATGTATTAAAAAAATGGTTACACTTTTTACGCCTCACTATTATAAAACATTCATTTTTTTTTCTTTATAGTATTTATATATATATAAAAATTACACATTTTCATTTCATTATATAAAAAATAACACACACACAAACTTATAACACCCTTCCCTTCCGCTCTCACTCCCCACCAGCTCCGGCCAGGCCCCACCACCGCCGGCCACCACCGCCGCCGGAAAACTTTTCCGGCGAGATTTTCCGATCAAAACCAAAAATGGTCCTCACGACCGGATCTACCCGATCCCCACCACCACGCACGTCCCGAGTGCGCCGTCATGACACCACAACCTCCACCACAGCCGCCGCACCCCTCGTCCCATCACCATCACAACGACCTCACCCTTATCACCACCATCATTTTCATCGACACTCCACGAGGGTGTCTGTACGTTTTTGTGGCTAAGACCGCTAGGGTCCGTTCGGCTTTGTTTATAAAACACAAGAAAGGGTGCGTTCGGTTCATATGTTAACACGACGAGGGTGTTTGTTTCGATGAAACCACCCGCACCACGAGGGTGCGACTGGTTTGTGTCTCACCACCGAAAAAGGGTGCGGTTGGTTTTATATTGGAAACATGAGTGCTGTTCGTGTTTGTTGTGGTTCACAACCGGTGAGTTTGGTTTCGGAGATAGAGCACCAGTTAGGGTCCGTTTGGTTCATAACTACTAGTGTGCGTTTTGTTCGGTTTGGTTGCCGGGTACATCCAACCTTTAGGGTGCGTCGTTGTAGGGTTCTAATCACCACAAGGTGGTCTGGGTTTTGACTGTCGAAACAACGAGTCGGGTTGTCGGGTTTTGGCAGCGAGGCAGCCGGGTCGGGTGTGGTTTTATGCCATAAGGGTGCGTGTGGTTTGTGTTATAAATAGCATAGGGTGCGTTTGGTATTAAAACAGCCCACAAGGGGGCTGTTTGGTTTAAGGGATAACACCAACGTAAGGGTGTTGGTTGGCAGAAACACACATGGGATGCGTTTGGTTGGCTTGCCCAACACCGAAAGGATGCTTTGGTTGTGGCAAAAACTCCATAGGGGAGCCGTTTGGTTTGTGCAGAAACTCCATAAAGGTAGTGTTTGGGTGAGCAAGAAACACCCAAAAGGGTTGTTTGGGAAGCAGGAAACCTCCAAACAGGGGTGTTTTGGGAAGCTTGCGCGATAGGGATGTTTGGTTTAGGCAGTTATAACACCATAACGTGTGTTTGTATGCTGTTTTAACAGCTTTCGGTTAGTGTTGGTACAATAACGCCCCATAGAAGGGTTTTTTTCTTGGCTATATTGTTTAGTTAGTTATTAACTTTTGTTTAAAATATGTACTTATTAAAACATGCGATGTTTTAAACGTAGATTGGTTGATTAAAAATGGGAAAACGTTGAGTTTTGTAAAGAAGGGAAATGTCATATAAACGAAAAGGGTCATGGCGAAATTTCTAAAAATGTATATACTTATTATTTTTAGATACAACACTTATCGTCTTTGAAGGACGATAAATAGACTAAGTTATAATTTAAAGATGTTTTAAATTATAATTTCACAATAACACGACAACAAACAAAATACTAATTTAGAAAATGTTATTTTATAAATCTCGGCTAGAAAATAAAGTCATACCTTTGGTACGGACTTTAGAAACACCGTTTACTTTATTGGTAACTTTAAAACGTACGATTTCGTTTATGAAAGAACTCTTATTTATTTAATAAATTGGCGATCTTCGAAAACGTGTCAAACCATTTGGTTTAATTATTTACTCACGCTTATTATATAATACTTGCAAGGTATACTAAGCTTCATATTAATCTTTTAATTTTCTGGTCGTTATTATATAATTCACCATATGAATTATATAATTGTTCATCTTTCAAGGTAATATATATGGAATATATTACATACTTTGTTATATAATCCACCATATGAATTATATACTTTTGAGTTATTTTACCAAACCAACCACCAAACCAAACTGCCACTCGGAACCTAAATCTTTTAGCTTCGTCTTCCGTTCGTATTGTGCATATTAGATGCCTATCTGTCAATCATTCTTCATCATCAATGTGAATTAGATGCCTACCTATCAATCGTTCTTCAACATCAAGGTGAGTTCATAGCCCCACGTTTTACATGTTTTACATATATTTTGGGGTGAGAACATGCTTGTTACAAATTCAATTACGTGTTTGATTTAAACTCGTTACGTGCTCATTTTCAACCCGTCTGCATACATGTTTACAAACGCATTTACATGGTTAATTACCTGTTTGGTTTAAATACTTATTTATATATCTCGCGAGGAGATACAATACTTGGTTTAGTTTTTGAACGTAAAGGCATACTATACTTTTATGATTATGGATTAGCTTAGGTTGCATGAACTGTAAATCACTTGGAGGGTGAGCGCGAATGTTATAAGATAGATCTATTTGGGATTGACAATCCCCGTTCGGGTGACTAGCTATCACCGGGAACGAACGTTATACCATGTCGGATTACGATTGGATTGGCGCCTGCGGGGGCCAACAATCACATATACATATTATTGCCCGGGTGTCCTTGGAGGGGACACCGGTAACGGGGGAACATATTCTTTTATTATTGCCCGGGTGTCCTTGGAGGGGACACCGGTAACGGGGGAACATATTCTTTTATTATTGCCCGGGTGTTCTTGGAGGGAACACCTACGATGGGTATATTCTTACTGTGCCTTGAATAAAGTGGCATACAAATAAGTCTACGTCACAGTTTCATGAACTTAGGTGGGTAATCATAATCACAGATGGTGACTATTGTATTGGATACAATGGTCACGCATATTTTACAAATCTTGGATTTGAACGTATATTAATACATTTTGTGACTATTTAAGGATTGAAATAGTCAGACATACTTTACAAAACTTTGATGTCAACATTTAGGCATACAACTTTGAGAACTATTAAAAGGGTTGAAATGGTCATACAATCATTTTATGATACTGTAGGGAGACAGTAGTCATTAAACGTTTTACATGGTACTGTGATGATACAGTGGGCAAATATATTTATTGGAACTTACGTTCATACTTAAACTAACCTATGAACTCACCAACTTTAATGTTGACACTTTTAAGCATGTTTTTCTCAGGTGAATTAAATGCTTGGACTATCTGATGTGCATTGGAGTCTAAATTGACAAGATTTCATACTTGGGTTTCTACAAATGATCAAAACTCGTTGTGTTGCTTTCAAGCTTTTCATTGTGATGCAATTATGGGACAACTATTATTTTGATTTCAGAAAATCAACGAGATTGTTTTACAAACGACACATTTAGAGGTCGTTCTCTTGTATCTAGCGCTGTGTATTATGAAGTAGCACCCCAAGTGGTATTCCGCTGCGTTGTTGATATTTTGGGGGTGTTACAGATTGGTATCAGAGCACTGGCTATAGAGAACTAGGTTGCATATTTTACCCTAGACTATAGTCGTTTTCACAAACATTGCATCACATCAAACATTTTCAAAGTGCATACACGCTACTTGCTTATGTGCTTACATTACGTGCTGCATTAAGTGCTTACGTGACATATATATATATATATATATAATATATATATATGCTTGCATTCCTTTCGCGTATATCGTACGCTTATTTATATAAGAGTTACTATATAAATACCAGAATATTTTTAAGACATTGTGAGTTATACAATGGTCTCATTCTACTCGTCAGACATTGTGAGTTATACAATGGTCTCATCTTGCTTCTTAGACATTGTGAGTTATACAATGGTCTCATTCTACTCGTCAGACATTGTGAGTTATACAATGGTCTCATCTTGCTTCTTAGACATTGTGAGTTATACAATGGTCTCATCTTGCTTCTTAGACATTGTGAGTTGCGCAATGGTCTCACTTCGTTCTCAGACATTGTAAGTTAAACAATGGTCTCTAAGGACATTATTTTTCTTCATAGTTTTATACTATATTGTATTACACGAAGATCGTTATAATTTTTGTTTACATAGAATTATGTATGAATTTAAGTATTACAAGTCTTGTATGGGCGGGACTTGTAATATGAGGATTGATATGATAATTGTTATGTTAACAAAACCCGTTACAGTTCTGTTTACATGGGATTATGTATAAATCTAAGTATTACAAGTCTTGTATGGGCGGGACTTGTAATATAAGGATTGATATGATAATTGTTATGTTAACAAAACCCGTCACAGTTTTATTTACATGGGATTATGCATGAATCTAAGTATTACAAGTCTTGTATGGGCGGGACTTGTAATATGAGGATTGATGTGATAATTGCTATGATGACTCATACATAGAGACCTTTATCTTATTTACTATAACCGTATACTCATCAATTATTTTGAGCGCTATGTCGATCTTCCCTGATTGTTTTACTCTCCGTCTCCGAAGACGAGTTTTAAGCACTCGTCCCATACTCATTAGAGCACATGAATTGTCATGTCATCCATCACCTTGAAGGTTATGTGATGTCACACCCCCAAAATCGGACGGCAGCGGAATAGTAACATTGGGGTGCGACTTCAAGGCACAAAGTACAAGTCACAAAAAAAATGAATTATAAATGAAGTGGTCCTTAATGGTACCGATATACACGATATGAACCTACATTCGAAATCGCCAGAATCTGTTGAAAAGGTCTAGAAATACAACGTGTTCTACCACGTCGACAGAATCTTAAGGCCCTCACTATGGGACTACCTTATCTCATTCTTGAGTTTAATACTCTGTGCCGTTGCCACCTCGCAATCATGAAACTGTTCGAGGAACTAACAATGTGTTACACACTTGAGCAAATGAGCTGAGATTCATCGGACTAAACGACTGAGTACGCAATAATCCGCCGATTATCGCATAAGCTCTCTCGCGAGCTCCTCTTATTACGAAAAGCAAGAAACGACTTATTACTGGTAAAAATTTATGTTAATGATATAATATTTGCATCCACTAATATTGCTATATGTAATGAGTTTGCTAGTATGATGACCATTAAGTTCAAGATGTCGATGATGGGGCAGATGTCATTCTTTTTACGATTACAAATTTCTTAAAGTCCTAGAGGCATCTTCCTAAACCAATCAAATCATGCTTATGAAATTATTAAAAAAATATGGTATGCTAACTAGTGATTCTGTAGACACATGTAACATCCGAGAATTTTCGAATTTAGAATGACGATTTCAATCTTTGATTTTTAGGGTATGGCTTGACCTATAAGAACGATCATCTAAATCACGTTTTCACGACTCGGACTCTAAAGCAATTTGATGTGGAATGACATTCCTGACAACTTTTTAGTTTTGCCCGAGACCTGGAAACGAGCCGAAAAGGGCTAAAACAGCACCGCAAACATTATTCGAACAATATACAACGCGGACACACAAAAACAATTAAATTTGTTTTTAGTTATCAGTATTTATTTAATAAAAATATTAAATAAATTATTCATCATTTTTAATTAAAAGCGTTTTTGAAAACGCGACTATTCGAGTTGAAATCCATTTTTATTTCAGACGGAGCGAAACCGGTTCATAAAATGAATAACAGATATTTTATTAAATGTTATAAAATATTTCTGAAATATTATCAAATAAATACTCATTTTTATCAGAAAAATGATTCGGAAAACAATGGCGCAAGTTTCGAGATTTGAATCATTCATTAAGTCGCTCAAATGAGTCCCGAACCGCTTTTATCAAAACTTCATTAAAACATTTACACTTTCTACCCTAAACAATTTGAACTTGTCACTTGATTTTTATAACTTTACTATAAATAAGTTTTTATTTATAATAAATTTCATTTCCATCACTAATATACACACACACTTTTTTTTATATAAACTCTCTCCCTCTCCAAGTTTTCCGGCCGCCCCTCCCAGCCGCCGGCCACCACCGGCCGCCGCCGGAAAACTTTTCCGGCGGGTTTTTCCGGCGAAACTCAAAAATGATCTCCTCAACCCGATGTACTCGATCCCCTACCTCACTCTCGGTCACGCGCCGTCACCACCATCACCACCACCTAAATGACGCCACCATAACAGCCACCCCACCCCGTCCCCCTCATCACATCGTCATCCTCACCACACCGAAAAAGGGGTTTTCGTTATGTGGTAAATACCACTAGGGTCCGTTCGGCCTTATTTATAAAACGCAAAAGGGTGCGTTCGGTTCATATGTTAACACCTCGAGGGTGTTTGTTTCAACGACACCCACCGCACCACGAGGGTGCGGCTGGTTTGGGTCTCACCACTGCAAAAGAGTGCGGGTGGGGTTATAGTAAAACCTGGGGGCGTTCGGGTCGCTGTGGTTCTAGCCGAAAGCAACAATAAAGGTGCGTTTGGTTTGAGTATAAACACAAGGGTGCGTGGGGTTTGGTCTCAGCCGAGGGTGGGTTTGGTTCGCGTCGGGTTGTTAATACCACTAGGGTGGGTTTGGTTCGCGTTGGGTTGTTAATATCACGAGGGTGTTCGTTTGGCTTGTTGAAACCTAGGGTGCGTTCGGTTGTATAAAGAAAACACCACACCGGGTGTGTTTGTTCGGGGTGGGTTCACAGCCGAGGGCGGTTGGTTGTAATAAGATAAGCTTAGGGTGCGATTGGTTTGCAGCCGGGGGAAGGGGTGTCGTCATGGCTGTCGAACAACCGGGTACGGGTGTGTTTGTGTTGGCTGTCGAAACAGCCGGGGCGGGTGCGGGTTAGTAGGCTGTCGGGACAGCCGGGGGGGAGGAGGATGTCGGGTTTAGTTTGCAACAAGGTGTGTCGGGTTTGGTTGGCTGTCGACAGCAGCCGAGGGTTTGTTTGGTTGGCTGTGCGACAGCCACTGGCTGCGTTTGTTTGTGTGGAAACAGCCAACGGGTTGTTTGGGTCAACAAATGGTTTGGTCAACAAGTCAGCAACATTTAAGTCTGTGTGGATTTTCTCCACACTTATGAGCTTCTTCTCCCCACCTCCGGATCTACTCGACCCACTACATCACTTTCCGTCACGCGCCACCACCACCCCCACGTCACCATCATCACGCTACAACCACCACCCTCTCACCGCCACTATCATCATCATACCACCATCACCTCCACAACCACCCCACCACAGCCACCGCTGTCACGAACCATCTACAAGGGAGCGTTCGGTTTAACAAGTCACCACAAGGTGCAGGTGGGTTTGAAAGAAACACCACAAGGGTGTGCCGGGTTTGGGTCTCAAACCCATGAGGGTGCGACAGGTTTAATGGCAGCAAGGAGGGGGGGGTTTGGTTGGGTTTAGCACCGCAAGAGGTGTGTTGGGTTTCGGGTCAGCCACCCACATAGGGTGCGGTTGGTTTACATATCAACACAAGAGGTGTTTGTTTGATCGGTGTTAAGCAAGCCGCAAAGGGGGGTGTCGCCCCCAAGGTTCAAACAGCCGGGGTGGTCGGGTTGAGGGTTAACAATCACTAGGGTGCGTTTGTTCGGGTTGACTACGGGGACAGCAGGGGTGCGTCTGTTGGGTGGCAGCAAGAAAGACACGAGGGGTGCATTTGGTTTTTGTTAGAAACAAAGGGTTCGGTTGGTTGTTGTGGTTCACAGCCGGGTGCGTTTGGTTTCGAAGATAAGCACCAGATTAGGGTCCGTAGGGTTCATAACAGACTAGGGTGTGTTTGGTTCGGTTTGGCTGTCGAATCAGCGGGGGAGTGTTTGTTTTTTTTTTTTTTTTTTTTTATAGGTTGTTTGGGCTGTCAAAACAGCCGGGGCGGGTGCGGGTTGGTAGGCTGCCGGGACAGCCGGGGTGCGTTCGGTTTGATTGTATCACCGACTAGGATGCGTTGTTAGTACAGAATTTCCATAAGGGGCGTTTGGGTGAGCATATTTACCGAAAGGGTGTGTTTGGGTTAAGATGAATTAACAATAAATATATATTAAAATTTTATGAATATAAAATTTTAACGAGATTTATAATTTATAAATCGGAACAAAAGGGCGGTTAAGGGTTATATAAATACAATATTTATTAGTTTGTGAGTTCGTTATTATTAATCGTGGAATATATATGTCATATCTGATAAACGCGGGAGTTGGAAAAATGGAAACGTGAATACTTGCAACATATATATTATAACTAGAAAGCGCGTGCATTTGAAATATTGAAAAACGAATGATTTCAATATATATTGATTAAAGGGAAAACGTAGAGTTTTAAGAAAACGGAAAACGTTATATAAACGGGAAAGTCATGAAAAATTTTATATAAATTTTTATATTTAGTAATGGTTTACTAAAACTTATAATATTTTAGAAACCGATAAAGACATTAAAGTTATATTTTAAGGTATATTAAAATATAACTACATCATAACTTGACAACGAACGAAAAACTATACTTTTACATTGAGATAACCATTTTAGACGCGACCTGTCGAGGAAACGAAATATAAGTTTATAAAATATTATTTTATATTTTATAATTTTCAGCTAGAAAGTAACACCATAACTATTGTAAAAGTTTTACAAACGTCGTGTGTTTAATTTTAACTAATGACGTGGTTCTACAAGTCTTCTTAATAAATTAAATGAGATGTCGAAATAATTGGTTATTTATTTACTCTCACCTTTTTATACTTGCAAAGTATTTATAAAGTTCACATTAATTCCTTGAGTTGTTGTCTTTATTATATAATTCACGGTAAGAATTATATAAGGGTTATTTTTCATATGTAATATATAAAGAATATATATTACACACTTTGCGTACATTTTCAATTTATTTATTTAACCAACCACCAAAGTATTACAACTTTAAATATAAATCTTTTATCAACGTGACGCGTTGATGTAACCATTCATCGGGAAACCCAAACACATTATCCTAGGCTAGTGGGACTTAGCCGTTAAGTTAAGCTGCATCTTCTTGATCGAGCCGTTTCGTCTTCCGTTCGTATTGTGCATATTAGATGCCTATCTGTCAATCATTCTTCATCATCAATGTGAATTAGATGCCTACCTATCAATCGTTCTTCAACATCAAGGTGAGTTCATAGCCCCACGTTTTACATATTTTGGGGTGAGAACATGCTTGTTACAAATTCAATTACGTGTTTGATTTAAACTCGTTACGTGCTCATTTTCAACTCGTCTGCATACATGTTTACAAACGCATTTACATGGTTGATTACCTGTTTGGTTTACATACTCATTTATATATCTCGCGAGGAGATACAATACTGGGTTTACTTTTTGAACGTAAACGCATTCTATACTTTTATGATTATGGATTAGCTTAGGTTGCATGAACTGTAAATCACTTGGAGGGTGAGCGCGAATGTTATAAGATAGATCTATTTGGGATTGACTATCCCCGTTCGGGTGACTAGCTATCACCGGGAACGAACGTTATACCATGTCGGATTACGATTGGATTGGCGCCTGCGGGGTCAACAATCACATATACATATTATTGCCCGGGTGTCCTTGGAGGGGACACCGGTAACGGGGGAAACATATTCTTTTATTATTGCCCGGGTGTCCTTGGAGGGGACACCGGTAACGGGGGAAACATATTCTTTATTATCGCCCGGGTGTTCTTGGAGGGAACACCTACTATGGGTACACTTTTACTGTGCCTTGAATAAAGTGGCATACATACAAGTCTACGTCACAGTTCATGAACTTAAAGTAATGGTAATCATGGTTTTTATACACACTTGAATAAAGTGGCAATACATATTTTGGATATTTGTGATCCAACTTTGACACGTACATTTGGGACTATTTGGGGATAGAAATGGTCTTGCATATTTTACAGCTAATTGATTTCTAAAAATCATACATACATTTTGGAAGGACATTTAAGAATTTAAATGGTCACACAATTATTTTATGATACTGTAGGGAGACGGTAGTCATTAAACGTTTTTATATGACACTGTGATGATACAGTGGGCAGTTACATTTATTGAAACTAACGTTTGTATTTACAGAAACCTATGAACTCACCAACTTTAATGTTGACACTTTTAAGCATGTTTTCTCAGGGAAATTATATGCTCGGATTTCTTGAAGTGCATTGGAGTCTATACATTCAAGCTTTTCATTGTGATGCAATTATGGGACAAATGTATATTAAATTCAAGATTTTGATTAAATCAACGAGATTGTTTTACAACGATACATCTTAGGAGGTCGTTCTTTGTATCTAGCGCTGGTTTTTTTTTTTGGGTATTTGGAAGTAGCACCCCATGTGGTATTCCGCTGCATTGTTGTATTTTTGGGGGTGTTACAGTCACCCTGACGTAAACCACGCTTGCCTTTGAAGAAACCATGCACATCGCCATTCAAGCTGATAGAAAACGAAGTGGAGGTAACACAATCCATCGTCCATTTAATCATAGTACGGTGAAACCCAAACTCCTTTAAAATCCTCCCTAAGAACCGCCAATCAACCGTATCGTACGCCTTTTGGATATCAACCTTAAACGCACATCTTGGCGGGCCTATTTTACAATGATAGTTATGCATCAATTCTTGGGTGATGAGAATGTTATCTGAGATATTTCTACCCGAAATAAACGTCGACTGGTTCACACTTACAACATCCTTAACGCCTTCAATAATGCGATTAGTAATGATTTTACTAATGCATTTGTAGATGACGTTACAGCAGGAGATAAGCCAATAATCGGTGATCTTAATGGGAGTGGGAATCTTCGGAATAAGAGCGAGAAAAATGTGATTAATTTCCTTTAAAATCTGCCCATTAATGAAGAAATCCCTAACCACAGCACAAACCTCAATACCAACAATGTCCCGTACTTTCTTGAAAAACGCAAATTTATACCTATCTGGTCGCGGAGCTTTATCGTTGCCTATGTCAAACATCGCCCTCTTAATTTCCTCATCAGAAATAGGATGGACCATATTCGAGTTTGCTACATTAGAAACCTTCTTAAGAAACAGCTCGTTAGAATTAATGTTATCATAATCCATGCTACAGCCAAGAAACTTTTCATAATGTAACACAAACGCCTCCGCTTTAAAAATTCATTATTAGAATCGTTCCTAATGATATCAACACGGCTATGTTAGTTCCTAGCCTTAACTGATTTGTGAAAGTATGCTGAGTTAGAATCCCTAACATCTAACCAATCAATCTTCGCTTTCTGTTGAAGGAACTGAATGATAATCCTCCTATCGAAAATTCGATCATAGGAGGGCTCATAACCGAAGGACCTGAATGATAATCCTCCAAGTTTAACGCAACATTAAAGTCGCCCATAAGTACCCATGGCAGATTTCGTACAACCTGTTTATGAGCACCAAGATCACTCCATAAAGTACGTCTATCAGTAGGAAGGTTAGCAGCATAAATAAACAAAACAAATATCATCTGCTTAGAATCTTTATGAACTAGCTTGACGTGCATGGCCTGATTAGATTGAGAAATAACCATCAGGTTAATGACATCAATATACCAACCAAGGATAATGTGACAGCCCTTATCACATAAGTTATCATTCTGAAGTTAATCCAAGTGTGAAAAAACTTAGTACAAAACCCTTGCAAAGTAGAAAATATCTAACATGTGGATAAAGTATTACACACAAGCTAAGATTTATTTTCATTAACTACTTGGCAAACCTTGTAACACCCCCAAAATAGGTCGTAGCGGAATGTTAACCGGGAGCGTTACTTCATGAGTACCTTTGCACAAGATATGATAGAACGACCTCTAAATGAGTCGTTTGAAAAGTAATCTCGTTGATTTTCCTAAAATATAAATTGTTGTAACATTTGTCCCAAAGTTGGCTTCGATAATGTTAATGACTGAAATAGGTACAACGCGATTGTTTGTAGAAATGCTTGAATGTAATCTTGAAAAGGTTGGACTCAGGGAGGGTCCTAATCAAAGGTTCTAATGTAAGCTTAAACAACTTATAGTCCTTTGAATAAATCCAAGATTTACTATGAGATGACGATAAAGTGAATATAGATATTAACGCGGAATATAAGTGTCTATACCAGTTATGAAAACACAAGAACGAAATACTAAAAATTGCTATTATATTACTATTTGATAGTGAATGCTCAATCAATGATAGGTTTTACAATACTATTCTATGTTTCTTTTGTAAGCTTAAGGACCCTAACGCGTTAAGACGTTAATGCTTATCTCTTCCTAGCTTAAACGTAGGGGTACTATTACTATAATAACAACAGACTTACTGTCTAGTTCAAACAGTATTAACTTTAATACGGTCACACTTAAGTTAATGCCAGACAGACGTTAGTGCTCTACCAGACTTAATTCTATGCTAACAGTACTAAACTATTCAGCTATCGTACTAACTTAACTAACGACCTAACTTTAATACTAACAGTATTAAGTCTGTTTACAATTATTTTCCTAACAATCCTCCCCTAAACTGATCTTCATTCACGATACTTCAAGTTTCTTTGTACTTTGGCTTCCACTTTGGGCTTTTAGAGGATTGTCCTTGAACTCTTTATTCATAAATTATATGTCTTTATATCTTAAAATCTTGACAGCAACTAATCTTTAAACCATTGTACTCAGCAACCTTGAAATTTTTGTACATTCAAATCATAAAGCTTTCAGTCTATTCTCTCAATTCAGTGTGTTAACTCCTGTGAGAGGTTGGGGTAATCATTGAAAATTTTAAATGGATTTTCGATGTCTCTTTACCAGTAGCCATTAACTCTTGGAGTAGTCAGTTCTTTGGCCACCAGAAAGGTCCTTATGTCCATGGTCAACAGAAACCCATTTCAACTCTCAGTACTTGAAATATTGGGACGTTGAATTCCCATTGGTTTTTGGCAAACCATTACAGCCATCAACGGGATTTGATATTGCCTTTACCTGTTAGCCGTTGCTAAGGGCTAGTCAATCTTTGGAACCAGAAAAGTTAAATGCCATGGTGGATGAGAACCATTCAATCTTTTGTACATAAAAGCTTGGTGAGTGATATACCATCCACTTTTTGGTAAAGTGTCAACCATCTAATATGGATTTGCATGTCTTTACCATAAGCCATAATCTTATGGACTAGTTATGGTTTTTCCACAGCCTTTACCACAAGCCATAAACTTGTGGGCTAGCCAACTCTTCACTTTAACAGATATGGTGAGTTGAAAAACCACACAACTTATTTGCAAGTTGTCAACCATGAAGGATTTGAGAATCTTTACAAGAGCCGTTTGCTCTTGACTAGCCAGTCCTTATGTTGTTAGACATGGTGAACTGATAAAACCATTTGTTGTGTTAGTGCATAGCACCCTTCACCAAGTGTTATCCACTCAACTTCTATCTAGGCTTTCATAACTACACATCTTCATTACTTTTTCTAATGCCTGCTTGTTTTTCCATCATTTTCAACAATCTATAGCAATCTTCACTCATTTTTCCATCCAAAAGCTTCATTTTAAATTGTTTTTACATACCTCGTCAGGGAAGTGGATATTTCTATCAGACAACAAATAAACATCCATAGATTCTAAGTTCAAACAATGTACCCTACTAGTATCATAGTATCTCCAACTTACAATCTTTTGTTGTTCTATCTCACTCCATATAGAATCTGTGCTTAGAGGTTCTTCAAACATAATTCTTAAACATTTCCAGAATCCCTTTTCTAACTTATCCTCAGGCCCATCCAACCATATCTATTCATAAAACTATTCCTGTATTTTTTTTGCAACTCAATAAGGTCATCTAGATATAGATTTTAAAACATAGCTCCAAATTACTGTTATACTATATTCTGTTCCATTTCTCTAACTCAATTTGGTATACTATTTTTCTCCTTGTTTGATAATCCTTCTAAGTGGCTACACTTAGGTGTTTTTTTGCTATGGAAACAGGATTCAAAGGAGTTTCAGTACCTGTGTTAGTCTCTTCTTGCTCATCAACCTTATCTGAATCATCAGAAACATTCTCATCCATACTTGTGTGCATACCTTTTCTGGCTATTTGTTTTCTTCTATTTTGTAAGCTTCTTGTTGTTCTTATCTTTTGCTTACTTTCTTTGTCTTCTTTCGGTCTCTTTGGAGTCATTGTTTGAAGCTCTTCACCAAAATTTTTCAAGCGATCTTTAGTGGCTTCAAAACTTATTGGACCAAAAGAAGGCAATCTGTTTTATAAGCTTGTCAAACTCTTCTTTGACTTCTTCAAAGCTCAACTTCCTCAGCTGATTTAACTTCCATGACCCTTGATTCTTTAAGTAGTTCATCATGTAAGTTTTTAGCTGTGATTGGGTCATGGGCTTGTTCCTTTTAGCTTTGGCTCTTTCTTCAGCAAAGAACTTCTTTCTTTGATTCACAAAGGTCCCACCTTTCCTTAGCAATGTCTTGTCCTTGAAGTTCACTTCCAAAGCAGGCTCTATGATAACTTTGCTTATGGCTTCCAAGTTTTGCTCTACTCAAGTCCAATCTCATCTGATAGAGTTGAGCCTCAAATTGTACTAGAAGCTTTTTCGTTTCTTTGTTGCCAGTCAAATCATTCTTCTTCTGCACATCCTTGTGTAGAAGAGCATCCAAATGTATTTGCTCAGCATCCCTCTTCTCTTTGTAAGGAATCCAATCTTATTGCTTCTGCAAGGCTAGCTTCTTCTTGTAAGATCTGTTCCTTTGTCTTCTTTGGAGTTTCTTCACTGAGCATAGGAGCTTTCCCTTCTCTTTGTCCTTTATTTTCACCAGCAGTACTGTCTTGCTCAATAACAGTATTAAGTTCAATACTACCAGTATTAACTTTACTAGCAGTATTAACTTCAATACTAGCAGCATTAACCTCACCAGCAGTATTAATCTTTTCAGCACCAGTATTATCTTCTTGAAAGTCCAAGCTTGAGACTACTTTCTTGCCTGTAGACTCTTTTCTTCTCTTGTACCTCCTTCCTTTGTCAATTGACCTTGACTTTAAAGAGGCAACCTTTGAGAGAGTTTTGGCTGCTTCAAGAGTGTTTGGGCTTATTTCTTCCTCTTGTTCCTCCCCTGAAGCATGTGCCTTTGTTGTAGGAGGTGTCCTTGTTTTGAAGAATCTTGAGGGTCAGCTTGACTTTTCCTCCCTTGAACCTCAGGTTCTTCATCCTCTGAATCTGTCAAAACTTTTCCACTGATACTACCTTTACTTCCTCCAAAAGTAACAGATCCCACTTTGGAGAGTTCTTGATAATCTTCAAGATGGGCCCTGTTACCAGTCATGTGCCCAGAACATCCACTATCAAAAATACCTCTATGCTCCATATGCTTCAGTGGATGATCCTGCACATACAAAAAGAGATTAGTTTCTCTTTGGGACCCATGCCTTCACAGGCTTGGGTCTGCCTTGTGGACCTTGAGAAACATGAACATATGAATCAGGGGTTGGTCCACTATTGGTATTGGAGTGTGGTGTTGTTTTTCTCCAAACACAATCCTGCGATGGTCTTGCAGCAGTACCTATTTTGCACTTAACAGCATATATATTTGATTGTATGTTGTATTCCTTGAAAAGGTCTATTTACAGGTGATCTTTGTTTTGAAAAACATTTCTTTGGACTTTTAAGATTCACTGTGAAGTCTGGTTTGATAATACAGGTCTATTTACTCTAGCAGTATTAACATTTTTGTTTGGCAAGTTTTAAATGTTAGACCACCAGTACTTATTTAGTGCAGAATTAACATACATTCTTACCAGAAATTAACATGTTGCTTGCCATTATTAATTTCTAGATGCACCAGGACTTAAATTTGAGTGCCAGAGAACTATAGAATAACAAGTTCCTATGACCAGTATTAGCATTTACCCTCCACGTTTTAATAGTGTTGCATAGCAGTACTAGGTTGGTTAATGTTGATTAGTTGTATAGGTTCGGTAGTGAAATTGATTGCTTTTATTCACCTGTTAGAGTTAGTCCTGGCTGGTTAGCTTGCTAACATTTAGCATGAACCACCCTTGTGCTCTTAAAAGCAGCTTCCCTTGCCATCTTTTTCTCATAATAGTCACAATCCTTAATCAAGTGACTACGACTTCCACATACAAAACATGGTTTTCTTTCAAAAGAATATCCTGCACCTAATTCTCTTTCCATTCTTTGATTCCAATTCTGTCTTTTATATGAAGGAATAGGTGAGGGAGTCACTGGTGTGCCTAATTGGTTGCCTAGGAGTTTTTACATGCTGTGCACAACTAGGGTCAACTATTTGTGGAGGTGTAGACACTTGTGATTGAGTCTTTTGGGTGGAAATGGAAACATGCTCACTATAAGGTATAGGGATAGAGTCATCATTGACTGAATGGTCAGTTACAGTTCCTGAGCTCCCATTCACTGTCATGATTGACAGGTTGAGTTATGAGGGAACTTGCATCGACACAACTCCCAAAGCTCCCATCATGTCTTTAGATGGACAGGTTTAAGATAAACATGGAGCTAGCATTAGACACTGTCGGACTAGGAGGAATTTTTTTTTGGGGAGTTTGAGGTCCATGTTTACCATACACATACAAAGAATCATCTATGTCCTCCTGTGCCCTAGGGGTATAATCACCACTAAGAGGAGGGGGGACACCTTTGTATTCTACCTGTTTGAATCTGCTGTATGTGGGTTATCATATATCCTTTCATCTGTTTCCCTAAGAACAAAAATACCTCTATCGTTTCCCTAAAAGCAAAAATACCTCTACTTATTTCTTCCTCATATCCTAGGACCTCAGCATTTGATTTGATGCCATACCCTAAACCCATCTTAACTGTTGAGCTCATCCCACAATCAACTAGCTTCCAAAGATTTTTAGAAGAAGCAAACCAAGAATCAACAATTTTTTGTAAAACATCTTTATCTTTTACAGCTTTCATTCCTATTCTTCTATACTTTTTCAGCTTTTCATCTTTTTCAAAAATTTGATTAGCCTGAAAATTTAATTTTTCATTTAAGGAAGATTGCTGTTTGTGGGAGGCTTTAAGCTGAGATTCTAATTTCTTAACAGCTAGCTTATGGGCAACTAAGGCAGCTTCTTGGGTACCAAATTCAGATTGCAATTCATCATACTTAGCTTGAAGAGCATTGTATGAATCTAAACACAATTTAGAACACATGGATACCTCATTATTCACAGTGAAAGCCATTAGAGCATGATTGAGTTCCTCATCTGTAGTCTGCTCTACCCAATTGATCTGACCTTCATCAATAGTCATCAAAGCTTCCTTTTCAGTTCTCTCACTGCCTTGAAGTCCTCGACCTCAACCTGCTTCCTGCTGCTACCTCCTATTTGGACCTTTAAACTTGCACTCCCCGTGCAAAATGCCAGTATTGTGGCAATTGAAACATTCAACTTTCTCTTATCAAATGCACATGCATTTTCATCACTCTTGGCCTGTCTGCCGATCTTCTTGTTAGAACTTTCATAATCTTTAAAGCATCATAGCAATCTGCCAATTAATCCCCATCCTCTTCCAAATCCAGATCATCAATTTGATCGTAGAACTTCATGTATCAAATCCACATCAACAGCAATAGTGCTAGAAAAGAATGGATACCTTCATCAGCAAGGCAGTGAGTAGCAGTTGGTGTTGCTTTGAATCGGATTGGATATAAGAACTATAACTTCCGAGATGTGGCTTTGGTATATCTTTCTTGAAAGAGGCTTTGGCTTGTGAAGAAACGCCCACATTATAGAAGTATTTATGTAGAAGATGAAGTCCTTTTGGATGTCTTGTTCAAAAGACACTCAGATTATGGTATAAATCTCTATTGACAGTGTGTCCAATATTCTTCTTCGTTCTTATTGTCATGGCTAGTACTGTCCCACAGCAGGGAGGAAGAGGACCTTAAAACTTATGAATTGCGTCTTCACTGACACACCAGCACCAAGGTCATCCCCAACTGTTGATAGGAGATAATGAAACCTATCAATACCCATTCTCCAAGCTTACCTTAATGAGAATAGTACATTTCCTCAATACTGTTGTTTCAAAACAGCTTATTGCATTTTCTTCGAGTTCGCAATTACCACCAAATCTTGTCTATGATAGCTTCGCCAGTATCTCTCTGGCATCAATCCATGCCATGAAAACGCTAGATGATCTTATGGAACAGCATTAAACATTAGTGTTCTAGCTTTCCTTTCTTTCTCATCAGCAAATATGTTCTTCTGTGTGGTTGGAGGAAGAACCCTTATTCACCAACCTTACCTTGGTGACTCGCTTTCTTGAGTTCCCATTCTGAATCACTTTCCAGACCCTCATTATCTATATACACAAGCTAATGTTCCATCTCCATCGCACCACGTATCAAATCATCCTTTTGAAGACATGCAATTTAATGTTTGAAGAGTGTATTTGGGGTGATATTTGTGGTGGTTTAGGCAGGACATCTCCTTTGTTTATTCTGGTACAGATCCAATCCAAAGATAGCATCATCATGAAGAGAAGATCATCACATCATGAAGAGAAAAATATCGTTGCAGACATGAATTATTTGATTTGGTGGAATAAAAGGGTTTGATCTATGTTCAATCTTGATAAAGTCCCTTAGGTGCTCTGATACCACTTGTGGATGGACTTTAAGCCCATCTAGGATAAGTTTATACAATAATATAAATATGCACAGCGGAATAAAAAGAACCAGTATATATCAAACAAGGTTTAATAATCATACATTTTTACCTGACCCAAATCTATACTTGGAAACTACAAACAAACTATAGCTAAATAACTATTCACTAACTAACTACTTGCACATACTACGACAACTTTTACTAACTCTCATTGGAGAACTCTATGTTTTTCTGGATGCACTAAACCTAAGTCTATAATCTTTTTAATATAGGGAGAGATCAATCTTACAAAGAAACCTAATTCCATAACAATTGAATTAAAAACTTAGTCCAATGTATATTAATATAGTTGAACTAAATAATTAGGAAACCTAAATCAGCATTAATCTCTCAGTAGTAATTAATCTACAATCAGACATTAATCGTTTTGACTGCATATGAATTAGAACTTCAATCAGCATAATCGTGTTTGACTGCATTAAATGAGAAGATAACTACTGTTTGACTTCAAGTCTTCTAGAATCCCATAATGCTGAATTAGTCCTTCTTGTTTCATTCTTTTGTTCTTTTGTCTCATCAAATCTGTAAATCCCAACAATCTTCCCCTATTTGATGATGACAAAACAAACAAATTCTTGCACGAACTTCCCCTGAAGTTGAGATCATGGATCTCCCTGAATGAAACAATCTTCCTTTGTAAACTGCTTCCCCTTAACTTAAGATCTTCCCCTTAAGTTATCAATCTCCATTCCATGCCACCACAGGATCTATAAGTTGCTAATCATATAATCATCTTCCCCTTTTTGTCTTCATCCAATAGGGAACATATAAGCAACTTTGATCTTTACAACTTCAAATCATATATCAAAACTTTTAATCCAAGCTTTCCACTGACTCAAATTACCCCCCATGAAGTTCAACACAAATAATGAACTCAAGCAGTAGAAATTTTAAACTAGCAGTATTAATAATGACTAGCAGTAGTAATGACCTTCCCCTGAAACTGTGCATGAACATCATCAATTCTGTAGGCTTTTTGTAGTGATTACTGATGAAGAAAACTGAGTATAACGAATTTGATGAAGAAGTTGAATATCCCAAACTTGTGTCTTATGTCTTGTTTATCCACGTGACTCCAAACTTATACTGAACCAAGAAGTATAAGTAGACCGCAACCTCTTGAAAGAATCCTCAACTAGATGAGACACTGAGCACTACAACGTAACTCCTTTAAGTGATAGCCAATGTGCGCATTGAGCATCATAAGAAAAATCACACATTGCTAGATTCTTCAAGTCTTCGTCAACACCATATAAAACGAACAAGTTATCTTTAAAGTGTAACACCCACTTTAAGATATGATAAGAACACGCACCTGTGAAACTCAACTACAACATCAAATAAGTGATAATCAATCGTCTTCGTAATCACATCTTCAATAAATCCAAAAACAGAAAATTCTATCTTCTTCTCTTCATGAACACGACATCAAAACAAACCTTGTGATCCTAGATCAAGAGCCCCGAGGCTCTGATACCACATGTTGAGAATCTTTTAAGCTCATCTAGGATCAGTTTTATAGATAATATTGAATCACGCAGCGGAATAATAAGAAAGTAATATTATCAAACAAGGTTTTATTATTGAACATTCCACCTTTACCCCAAACACTATAATTTGGGATTACTAACTAATAAACTAACTATTTTGTGGGACGTGTAAACCCACTCAAACAACACGTTTTCTATCTATGATGCACACACACACCCCTTTGCTAGACGACTCTCATTGGAGAGCTCTATGTTTCTGGATGTACTAAACCTATGTCTATGATCTCTTTATATAGGGAGAGATCAAGACTTACAAAGAAAGCTAATTCCAGTCAACAATTATTTTAAATACTTTGTCAATGTATTTAATATGGTTGACTAAATAATTAGGAAACTAAATCAGCATTAATCGCTGTTTGACTGCATTAAATGAGAAGATAACTACTGTTTGACTTCAAGTCTTCTAGAATCCCATAATGCTGAATTAGTCCTTCTTGTTTCATTCTTTTATTATTTTGTCTCATCAAATCTGTAAATCCCAACAGCTTTGAACTCGCTTTCGAATTTAGAATCCCGATTATGGTCATTGCATGCCTCTGTGCTCTAGGTTTACTCAACTGCAGATATGGTTGGTACCGGAGTTGGTGCTTCTCAAGGCGCCTTATAAAAAGAGGCAAAGCACTAGAAAGCGCACACAAGGTTACTTTAATAAAAACTTTTCCCAATAACTTTTGTTCTGTGGATCCTACCATAATTAAGAGCATCAAAATTTGTGTGATTATGAAGGTGGATTGCATCGCTGGCTTATGTGCAGGTCCTTTCTCTTGGGGACCTGATGTTGGTGGAGAAGCTGCCCAAACAAAGCTTAGGTTACCTAATGTGAAAATTTCAGAGACGAATGATAACAAGGGGCAGGCCGCCCTTCACATGGGTGTGAACGGTGTTTTTTATGAGGTGGGGGAACACGGATTTGTATATAAGCAACCCGTAAAGGTCGTGTTGAGGTAAATACCAAGTTAAATGCTTTAAACATTTAAATAAGAACTTTTGAATGCTCACTAAAATTGATTTTCGAATTTCATAGTATCTTATAAATTGACATCGTAACCTTGATTACGGGAGTTGCTCAAATATAAAATTTTAGTGGTTTTCATATAATTTGGGTTTTTTTCGTAGGACGTAAATTATTGAATTGGGCAGGAGGCGTTTGTATTGCAGACAAAAAATTTGGAAGTGGCGGATCAGTTGCTCTAAAGGAAGCCTTTGCAATGGTATCGAGGAAAAAATATTGAAACCCGGAAAGAAGCAAGCGAAATAGTTGATGGGTTTCCATGTCTTTTGTCCTTTGTTTTATTTCATGTCTATATTAATTTGGTAACCATCTTTGATGTAGGTGTTTAGTTTTTTTTATCAACATTTAGTTGTGAGCAAACCAAAAAGTGGCAGCGAACATTAGATCACAAACCATCGCTCATCTTTGGAAAATACACTACAATCAACAGCATCCCAGATGACGGATTCCCTGACCACTACTTTTACTTCATCGCATATAATGAACTTGATTCTAGAGCTGATGTAAACGATGCTACACTCACATGTATACTAATCTATTTCATAATTTATATACAATGCACAAAGAAAAATAACCATAAACAACTTAAACCCAATGGCTATGTTTTTGACAGCGGTATGACCATACCATTCACCTGTTATCATAGCAGATGTTCGGTGACAAGGCGATACGGAGGTACTTTCTATATCTAAAGAACATTCTTTCAACTATTAACATATATAAAATTTTGTAAATAACAGTTCCATACACCACAAGACTCCAATTCACAGCAACACACCCATTGCCAGCCTTCACTATTCAAAGGCAACGATACGCAGATGAAGAACAGGAACAAACAAAAAAACGTTGCTCTTTGGAGTCACCCTTAAACCTAAATCTGCAAAATTACCAGGTATCAAACCCTTTCGTAAGAATCAACACAACAAAACACTGGTACTATAAAAGATGTTCTAAATGCAACCTGAAAGTGACACAAGAATCTTCAGGCCTACAATGCAAAACCCATAGGCAACAGCCTGTTCCCAATTACAAGTAACCATGAATCACACTCTTATACAAACTACCATAACAAAATAACAAAGAATACAACTAATGTTTTATTCAACTGTTGCTATTGTTTGAAAGTATTATCAACGATCGAACAGCAACAACACCATTGACCTGTTTCAGCCCAGAAGCTCATATTTTCATACAAGACTGCAACGACGCAGTGAACGACGCCCATGACAAAGACCCTTACCAATTGACATTAATGCTTCCAACAGCGGACTCTACTGCAACATCAGGTACGTCACGAAGGCTAGGAAAATGACGTATGCTACCATCTTTTGCAGACTATAACAAACGTGTACTGTAACTATCTATAAACAAATATAAGTAGAAGCTAGGCATGAACTTAAGTGTGCGACAACCATGGAAAATGCATTATGCTTTTGTAAAACCTACTACAGTAGGGTAGCTACTATATGCATAAACACCAATTGCCCACTTTTAGCAAATAGTAAATCCTAAATCCATTAGTAAGGGTCATATACTTCATAACTCCTTCATCAAACTATAGGGAGAAAAAAGTGTCCCACCGCAACGCGCGGGTTCTTATACTTGTTTATGTTATATACATGGTTAATATGTTTGTTATATGTATCGGCAGATCTAATTAGTCTTTTCTGATTGCATATTTTATGTAGGATTCTACATACAAGCATCCACCTACAGGATTCGAGCTATTTTTGCATACATGACAACACAACTTTTATTAATGAGAGGTAAAAAACAATCATCGTTAGTTTTGATTTCTTGATCATATAATATTATTGTTACTTTTATAATTACTCATCAATAAATGTACACAATTTTAGGATAATACGTTGCGTCTGATGCAAGAAAGGGATGATAATAAGCATCTGCAGAAGCTCGAGGGAGAGACATGACACTTTATTTTGAGGCTGCAGGTGGCGCAAAGAGCATTCAGAAGTCTAATGGACTTGCAACTTCGGAAAAGGAAATGGAAACAAGGGTAAGTAATAAAACACCCCCTGTGATTTTTGAATTCTACATACATGTCTTATTTACCGTGTTTTATATATATAGGAAACTGTTAATTCTGTCGGATCTAAGAAAATGACTAAATCACTACGAAAGGAGTCTTCACGTCAAGATTCCCAATCACAAGAAAATGTGTCTCCACTACTAGTACTACCACAAGTATGTATTTTAACATGTTCATATTGTTTAATTAATTTATGATACATACATGCAACAAATCATTTTTTTAGGCAATTAAGTGCAAACTGTGGCACTTAAAGAAATAAACTATTATTGCTTTGGGTACCGTATACAAGACTGA